>JABVXS010000813.1:0-22846 GCA_013365335.1 Madathamugadia hiepei | reverse complement strand
GATGATGATGATGATGATGATGATGATGATGATAATGAAGTAAACAAATGCAATCAAAAGCTAATCAGTTCAACAAACACTTTACATTTTGCAAAATTTTATTTACATAACTGACGACAACAACTTTATCTGTGCCATTTATAATTTTAGAATAAATTTTATTCAGATTTTTTTGCAAATTAAAGAAATTGCAAAATGCACGTGGTCGAAAACTTTTTTTTATGACTGAATAAAGTTTGCAATTGTTTTTTATTTTTTGTTTGATTCGGAACTTTTTTTTCGATTCAAAATTTTGCATTTTGCTTTGTTTTTTCTTTTCTTTTCCACAAAGCATATTTGCGTGGCTTTATAGTTCGATTGCATGGAAATGGGAGTTTTAATGTCAACCTAAAAAGCCTCTGAACCTGCTATCTCGAAGTCTTTTCTAATAAAACATCCCCATTTCTTCATTTATAGCATAATTTAGTTTACTTGCAAATAATTTAATTGAAAAATAATAATAATTTCAACCAGACTGACTGACCACTATTGTCCGATTATATTTCCGAATGGTTTAAAAATAAAAAAAAGTTTTCGAAAGAAATCTTTTTTACAAAAGCCATATATTTTATGCTTTGATAATTTGTTGGTGAAATTCACGATGAAAAAATAATTTTTAAGTGAATGAAAAGCAATTGATAAAATGATGTCATCTGGTAAGGGTATGATAAAATTTTGATTGATCTAATTAATTTAGTTTTGATTCCATTTGACCTCCTGCTTTATTATGATTAAAAAGTCGACCAAATCATTGAAGTATCGGAAAAATCAAGAGAAAAAAAAAAATTTGTTTTTGCTATAGCTGACTAGCTAGCTATCTTCCAGGTTACCAGTAAAAAGTTACTTCGCAGAGAAGTACTGTTAGAAACTTCCAGTACTATTGTATGAAAGTTTGCAAATATCGAAAGGTGTGAAGGACAGAGAGGATTGCTGAGGGGTAAAGTGATGTCATGGCATTCAGGGTTGATGGAAGACCGTGAACGAATCATTATTAATCACTATAATGTTCCAATTTAAATTCGCTAATAATCCTTTTTCTCATAATTACTTCAATATCGTCATTTGTACCTTTTTTCATGCAATTTCAATTGAAATTTTCAAACTTTTAGTGCGAAAATTCATTCGAACATTTTGTAATTAACACGAAGAAATTTTCAGTTTCCATTAATTTCCGAAATGCACCAAACGGACGATAGAAAACGCGGATAAAGCAACTGGTTGTTAGCAATAATATCAATGTGCTATGGATGAATGGTAATGAATTGCATTGTAATTTTTGTTTTTTTTTTTTAATTTAAAAGAAAAAAAAACAACGGAATGTAACATTTAGCATAGGCTAGAATTTCAATATAAATTATGCAAAAAAAATTACAAAGGAATGGATTATTTAGAAAAATATTAACTTTAAATTTTAATTAAAAAAAAATTACAAAAATTTGTTAACAAAAATTTTCCTTACTACTACTAGTATTGCATGCGAGAATATAGTGCCAATGTTGTCGTAGAATGATGATTTAAATGCTGAAATTACTCGATTAGTTCGTTCAAATTATCAAGTAAGTACTGCATGCCTTTTTTTTTTTGTTTATTTCATTTGAGAATTTTCAAAACTCTCAGGAACAATGCCGTCATCGAGTTCGGTTCCCGGAATTCCGGGCATATCAACATTTCCCAACGCTTGCTATGCTGCTTTCCCGCCAAATGCCAGCGATGTGATGAAATTGTAGCTCAAATATTTCTTTCCACTTTACATACCGTAAAAGTATTTATAAAATATTAAGTATTGAAAAAAAAAAAACACTACAGGTACTTTCAGTTTACAGGTATATGCAGCAAGTTTTATTGAATTATTTGAAATTAATTTTGAAATGATGAAATGGCAAAAAATAACCGATGGTTGGACATGTTATGCTTGCAACATTCAGCGTAATCATAATTTGTTAAGTTTGATCGATTCAATTGACCATCAAGACGAATTGATTACACCAAAATGGACAATTTTTTTGTAACAATTTTACTTGAAATTTATCAGTGGTGACATTATTTATTGGTACAAACAGATCCCGTGGAAATTTGTTTAAAATTTTAAAATTCCCGGAAATTCCATCAAATTTTCATTTTGTTTTTTTTTTGTGTTCTTTTTTTACAGGAAACCAACAATGATATTTGAAAAAGTAAACGATAATTTCATCATATTATACACTTGTGATGATGTCTATGGTTTAAATTTTTGCCAGAAAACGGAAACAGAAGAATTTTACCGGTGGTTGTCGATATTCAGGTTGCATCCTTCATCACCATCACCACCACCATCACCACCACCATCACCATCACCATCACCACCACCACCACTAACATCACCACAAACACAATCACCACGATCAGGTATGAAAAGGGAGAATTAAAATTTATGAGGAAGGAAAAATTATGAAAAAAAAAACTTTCCGTAAATATTTAACCATCCATCGTCGTTTTATTCTTCTAATAGAATTAGAAAATTTTTATTAAGTGATATTTGCAATGAATTGAAATTGCCTCCTAAAATTTCTAAATTATTTTCAAAATTTCTCGTGATTAGGTTTTTATAGTCTCACAAAAATTGAAATAAAATATAAGCGAGGAAATTTTCTCAAACACTTGGAAAAGATCACTGTTTAGTCTTTTCGTTCATTCTCTCGTTCACTCGTTTTTGCTTTCATTCTTTCTTTCTTTCTTTCTTTCTATCGATCTATCGATCTATCTTAAATTACAATCAAATTTTCCAGCTAAAAAAAAAAAATGTTAAATTTATTAAGGAATTGACCGGAAAACTATGAATGGATTTTCGGATACTCAATCATATACCACTGATGGTTTCTCAACTATGTCAGCAATTCCTGCGGGAGAAATAGTATTTCCTTTTCCAAGTTTATTTATTTATTTTTGCTTAACTATGACTGAAGCTAGTTGATAATATATAATTATTATTATGTAATCCAAGTATTTAATTACCAAAGTTTTTTCAGAATTATAAATTTCATTTTATGACAGCTGAGATTTAATTTAATTTCTAATTTTAATTGATAATCATCAAGTTTTCCCTGTATTTCATAATTTTTATTATCTTTTGAAAAGTTCCTTTAGTCAATCAAATTTGATTAGTTTATGAAATTTTTGGAAAATCTTTTTCTTTTGTTTTGCAACATTTTCAGTATTCTTCACGAAAGATTTTATCCTCCAAATCATTGCTGATTGAAATATCGAAAAAATTATTACGCATCATAGCATGCAATTTCTGTTGTCCAATATGGAAATTTAAGTTTTCTTAAATTTCTTTCTTTTTTTTTACACTAAAATTTTGGATTGGCAAAAATTGACAAAAAATTCTCAAAAAACCTTTTGTTTAGTTTTTTTTTTGTTTTTGTTTTCTTACTGTTTGTCATACATCATTGAAAAAAAAAAAATTTAATATTTGTAAAATTAATTTCACATCTGAATGGATAATACTTTATATTGCAATGATGATGATCGGAGAGGAAGACGTACAGCTGCTGAAATTAGTGAACCGGTAAATTTCGAGTAAGTTCGTTGATTTGTTGAATTTGTTAAAATGAAATGATGCATTGATTACAAAAGTTGGCATGGAAGTGAAATTTGGACGAATTTCTGATGGCAGGAAAGTATTGGATTATCCAGATTTGCTGAATGAATTTTTTTCCGCAAAGCACATGAAGTGGAAATATTATGTTACCCTTAGCTTCGTTCTTTTTCGAAAATTTCAATTTTGTTTTAACTAAATGAATGAAAAAAATCCGGCAATTACCTTTATATGAATTTAAAAAAAAATCTCACGAAAATTACATGAAATAAATAAAAATATTCGGAACTTATATTAAATTAAAATCAACATTTCCGGAAATTATTGTTGTATTAATAAAAGCTTGCATGAAGTGGAAATATTGCATTTCCCACAATTGTAAGCTATTGAATCAAACAGCTGATTGATACGGTTGCGTGAGTTGTATGATTGTAATCCTACTGTACTGGAATAAACCTAAGCTGTTCAAAAAAAAAAAAAATTGTTCGGTGGATTTCTCAGCGAGTTCGAGTTCTTGCCGACTCCACAACTTCTTTCCAGTTTGCCCGGAAAGAAGTTGTGTTGTGTTAACCATTGTCTTAAGTCACTCGCTGGTTAGGCGAACTGACGTGACTCGCTTACGTCTCTCCGCTTTCACCTTGCCCAAGGGATCCCGTGAAGAGGAAGCACTTTGGTGAGTATTGGTCCTGATGTGACATTCTCAACGTGAGAACACCGTCCAGTCACACCACTCAAACCTCTCCGCCACTGGTAAAGCTCTCACCATGACAAAGATGTTAAATTGAAGTGAAATTTTCCGCAAATAATTTTTGTATAAATGAGACAGCAAACGCTTATTGTTAATAGATACAAGATACATATTGGATTGGATTCCATACATGGATATCCAGGGAATAATGATAAATTATTGAATGAAATCTTCCATGAAGCACAATTATTACTTTCTACCGGTCATTCGCGACAAATAACCGTAAGAAAATTCATTTCATTTTATTTTTCGCTAGAAGGAAAATGGTATTCATTAACAGGAATACGGTATTTCGATAGAAAGTGTGATAGATAATAAATTGTTGAATGAAATTTTCCATGAACTACGTATGCATCAGTGGTACATAGTTTTCGACTGAGAATTAAAAAAAAAAATTAACGTTACTTTTTTAAAAAGAATATGGTACTTGGTAGGACGGGTAGGGTATGTACTGATATAATTAATTCCTATCCATAATTATAATAATTTTATTCGGAATTCTCAAAACTATTTCAATTCAAAACATTCATTTTAATTATTTCGAAAACATTTCTCATCATTTTTTTTAAAAACAAATATTTCAGAGAGGTGAAAATGGGATAAAACAACAGTATGGTTTGAAGAATACCCGAGATAGCATGTATGATATTTCTGATCTCATCTAGCACACTGTATTCGAAAATTAGAAACGGGAGTTAACATACCGTAATTCAAAAATAAACATAAAAGCCAAATCCAAAAAAAAGATGCATATTTATATTTGCTGCATATTTTCCTTCCAGACGTCTACAGTTTCATAAACAATCAAGAGTAACTGTAAATACCGTAAAACATTTGGATCAAGTTAAAGTAAGTCTTCTTTTTTCTGTTTGCTTTACCTTATACTGTACAGCATCGTCCCAGATACTGTAAAAAACTCTGCAAAAGTTTTACTGAATGATAATATCTGCTGCTGTCATTCACCTTGTCTTTCACTGCATTACAGAGAAACAAGCGAAAATTCACCGATGTTGAGAGAAATAAATTACCGCAAATAACTCAAAGCTCAGGTGAAGAAGAAAAACAACACATAATGGATGTGCCCAATAAAGAAGATTATCACCAAGCTGTCCAATAATTCAATTCATAAATTTTGTTTTAAAAAAAGAATCAAAAAAAAGGATGGAAATTCATTAGAAAATTACGAGTATTTTAGGTTGTAAAGCAGGTTCGCATGAATTGTTTGCTTGAAATTAAAAGAATTTCGAATCAATCAAACGAACAGCAATGAAGAAACAAAGAAGATTCACTGATATAAAGAGATACTTTAGGAATACTGTATAAAAATTTTAATCGTGCATGAAATTAAAACATTTTAATCAAATATCATTCAAATTTTTCAACGATTACAGTAAATTAATTAATTGCAGTAAATTATCCGGATTTTGTTATAACAGAAACCAAAAGCTAATAAGATTTTTTATCAAATGCTAGAAATTTTTTCCATGAATTCCAACGACGATAACAAACAATTTGAAGGTTAACAAATATTTTATTATTTGCACTGCTTCAACTCACAGCTTCCATAGTAGAATAGTCTTTATGGTAAACTTGTAAAAGATTCTCAGAGATTCAATTCTGAACTTTACGAATGATCCACCCATCGTAACATATTGCTTTCTTCAAATTCTGATTTTCGTTTTCGCTTTTTCACGTTTTTCTAAACACAACGATGAAAACGAATCTTGATTTAATGGAAAAATAAACACCAAGTGAGAAAAAGGAAAAAACATTCCCATTATGATTATTTTAATAACATCTGTAGAAAACAAAGATTATCATAATAAGAGCTACATATGAAAATCGCGTAGGAGTTCCAGAAAATGACTTCGATAAGGATTCCAAAAAATCCTTATTGAAGGGCCATTTTTTGCGACTTAATTACTTCAAATTATATGAAGGATGTAAATTCTTAATTTTGAGCATACAGTTAACTGTTAGTTACAGATTGATGTATGTTTTTGTCACTACAAATTCGCAGTTTATTCTTACAGAAAAGATTGATTTAGTGGATTGACCGTCTCAAAAAATTAACCATAAATCATAACTTTTGCATAAAATAAAACAAATAATCCAAAGCAATAACAAAATTAATATTTTTGAATGACACAAAAGTTTAGAAACCAATCCTTAATGCTAATTAAAAGTATTTCAAATTTTGAGAAATCTTAACAATGAAAATATTACTAACACCAAATTCTAACTTATTTACATTTCAGTAAAAAGACAAAGGAATCACAGACCAAGAATAGCAATCTATACCACTGAGACTAAAACTAAATACATATAATAACATTCTCGAATCCCCAGCAGACAGTGTAAAAATTACTGGTATTTATATTATGTTTTCATTCCAAAAAACCGGACATTGTAATGTAAGTCGCAGTTTGCTAATTCACCCTATCCCATTCTCGAGGTTACCACTAGATTTTGTTCGTCCATCACTGCTGGCTGAAAATTGAACGATCTGACTAATTAAAATTACGGTGATAAGATCTCACTGCTATAGCAATATTTACTTATCATCACCACTGACCCTCAGAAACATCAAAGAATTATTATCAATACCCAAAAAAAGTATGAATAAAGTCAGCAGCTTTACCTCAGAAAGTCGAAAAGATCCTTCAATAGCTGATCGTGAAGATGATGATACTGGAGGTGAAAAAGCGCTGTTTGGTGATGGGACCAAAGGTCCACCAACAATTCCCTTTACTGGCAACGGGACTGAAGCCAACTGGTAAGGGATTTGTGACGACGCCAAGTGAGCAAATAGAGGCCTTTGTAACTGCTCTTCAGCACACAATGAATGAGATTGCGCTGCCTGAACAGAATGATATTTTAGAAACATTTTAACATGAATGAATCAGTACGATCCAGGTAAGATTAGCTTAAAAACAGGTTATTTAAAAAAGGATTCAAGTGTAATTTCATGTTCAACTTCTAATCCTTTAGCATCACTGACAATTTTGTTTGATTTAAATAAAAAAAGCCTGAAATGAAAGTAAAAGTCATCGAACTCTAAATGCTTCCATCTGCATTTCATCATGCACGTTCGTCATTCCTTCAACATCGCGAGTATAATCATTGTTGTATGTTTGTAAAACTTGAGCACACGAAAATTGCTGATCTGGCAGTTCTTCACCAGATTTTAGTCCCCTTTGATTACAAATATCAATTTCTGCATTTGAAAATGGTGTTGAGGTTTGCGCATTTGCTTCAGGCGTAAAATAATGAGACTGTGTAGGTGGAGTAGTACCAGAATGGACGATTACTTCTTCCTGCAACAATTGGTGCTGATAAGCTGAGAGATGAATGTTCACTTGAAAAAAAATTGAAAAAATTTCAAATGAATTTCACAAATTCGCCAAATAATATCATTTAAATCACAAAAAAGACAGTGCAAAGATGCATCGTCAAACTTCGATATCACTATTGTAAAAAACAAAAAGCAATTTGTCCTTACCAGTTCCGGAATCGGAATCTTTACTGCACCCTCCGGTAAACGAGCAAATTCCGAGGATGCATTGTTACGGTTGGTATCTTCAGGTTCCACCTGATCAAGGACTGGAGATTTTGGCTGCATGGTTAAATTGATCGGTGGAGCAATTAGTACCTGTTTGTCAACACTGAACTGTTGAGGAAGTATTGACACAGATTCTCCAGAGCAAAGATTAGTGATCTCCTGGCTTTTGTTTTGAAGTGATTCTGATTCCTCGTGTAACTTCGCGTCAAATAAATTTGGTCTAAAAATTGTGCGACATCCAGAAATGTAACACTTCAGAAAGGTTAAAATTTATGCAAGATTCCGAGCACAAAAAAATTTGAACTTATGAATAAAAGAATAACAAAAAAAAACCTTCTTGGCGGACCAGGCATCACTTCTGCAAGCAACTGTGGTAAGAAAGCACCAATGCGAGAAACAGTCATGTCGTACAATTCGGGTATAGTATTAAACATATCAGTATTATCCATGACAAGAATCATATTCTTTAGCGATTCAGGAATTGCTTCCGACAAAAGATCACTGCGATCAGCATGAAGATACTGATCCATATAATCCAGCAAGCGCAACCACAGAGAACGGAATGATGGCAACAAACTTAAAGGCCTAAAAAAATTCACTATATACCAATAAACAAAGACATTTAATTGCAATGTAAAATTGCCATGGCAACAAAGATGACCTGGTGAGGAAGATGAAAAGAAATACTATCATGACTCTAGTGTTTCATGATTTTTCTTCGCTTCGAGTTTAAAAAACCACGGACTACTGAGAAAAATTGATTTATCTTTTAAAAAATGTGGTGTTATGCTTCAAAATCCAGCAAAAATGTAAGAAATTATAAGTAGGTATTGATACAAACATTAAATTTAAACTAACGTTAAATGATTGAGCAGAATTTTTGAAATGAGCTGCATAACTCGAACTCGTGTTTCTTCCATCCCAATCGGATCCATTGGTGAAAAATTCTCAAGCAGTTTTTGAAGCAAAGGGAAAAGTAAGTCACCAAAGCATTCTTCCCATTGTTTGCCTTTCATTTCTTGCATTTCCGGTATTAGGAAAGCTCGCTATAAAAATTTAGTGATAAATTGGATTTATGACATTATAGACAGTTGAAAAACGAGAAGCTTACTTACCACAAGAAAATTAAGTGATTGTATTCGTACTTGTCGCCTACAGTCACAGCAGAGACGAGCTATACACTGCAGAAGTGGTCGCCAACAATGATTCCACAAAGTAGGTAAACTCGCATCAATCTGAAACATAAATTCATCGAATACATAGTAGGATTTTCTTCAGTGTATCACTTATTAAATTAATAATTATTAAAAATTTAGGCCAAAAAAACAGAAAAAAACTCACTTCAGCTCCGCCATCAGCCCAGCTACGATATATTGACGCACTTTTCACATGTAATGCATGACACAAGTCAAGCATTTGGAATGCAACCTATAAATACAACCACTGTAGGTCATGAAGTGAACTAAAAAACGATTCAAAACTTTCATAATTAAATCACTGTCTATAGATGAATTTAGCACCCAAAAGGATAAAAAAAATGAGAGCTTTCGTTACATATTGAATAGTCCACAGTAGGTTTGAAAATTATTACCTGTTGGTAGCTCGCTGACAACTTCTGTGTTTCAGATTGAGATGGCAATCCCTCATCCTCGTAGTTAGTTCCAGCTTTCAGTGACATATGTCTATGGTTACTTCTATCTGCAATGTAAACTCAAATTCGTAAATTTCCTTCTACATGTTCAGTTCTTGATATTATATTTAAACTGAGAACCTTGTTTGAAACTGTAATTTGACTTCTCTTTTAAAGCACTCCGTAGCTGACTTTGAGCATCACCAATGAGCGGACCAGCAGCGTATCTAAAGACATTAAAAACATGACTGGAACGTTCGAAAATCAAATTAGTGGCAAAGTAGCAAAAAGCTTCTCGCAACTTAATCCCTACACTGAAATAAAGCATACGAATACCTTCCACCATCTAGACTAGCTTCAGTACATGATCTCAAACATTCTACACAGGAATCAAAGTTATCAGGTGTAATGTGGACTGAATCTCGCGCCAGAAATGCCAGTGTTTCTCCCACTTTTAGAAGTGCTAAGGGGTCGTGCCTGAAATAAAAAGTAATTTATCTTTAAAATTTACCAGGGTATATTAAATTTAAAATTCGCTTTGTCTGCTTTTAAAGTTAAAAAAAAGAGAACCTGATGAGATTAGTGCGCAGCACGATAGTACCACGATCAAAGATACTTGAATACAGATGTTGCTTTCCAGTTAACCTAAGCTGAAGCTGTTGTTGCTTCGCAGCTAATGCTGCTGAAACCAAATAATTTTCAAATCCATTATTCCGTACGAAGCCAAAAAAATGTATCTATCTCTGTTTGCTTATTCAATTAAATGAAGCATCGATCCTCCAGTAAAAGATAATAAGAAAAAGTGGCTAAATCAATAAAATTACAATTGTTTTTTTTTCATAAATAAAACTGGAGTTAATGATAAGCAATAATACTAAGAAGAAACATATCATTCTCCATAAAATCAATATGAAAAAAGACACTCTTTGTCTCCTACTACCATTTTTTTCTATTATGAAGACTCGCATAGAAGTATCAACTGAAAATCGACGATAAAATATATTTAAAACAAACCATCCTTATGATCAACATGAATCCAATCAGTACTTCCCTCCTTCACTAAAGAAGCAGTACTACCAATATGTTCTGAAAGAGTCGAGAAAGAAGACAGTGATCCTGCAAAATATCGTCCCACAAGTTTTTTTTTTTTTTTTTTGGAGTAATTCAGCATTTCTGTATACAGACACCAATTAATAAGTAAAGTAAAGAAACGGAATAAAAACAAAAATCGATGATGATTATCAACAAAAAGCTAAGAAAAACATATTATTAACCTTGAACAACATCAGATGTGTAACCTCTGTCAACAAAGATTGTTTCACTCCCATCGTCAGCGGCATGAAGTGGACTCGGTTCTGTATCGCTGTGCACTTGCCGATTCAAGAATTTCGATTTCGTTTGAGATGAAGGAAGCTAAAATTTCGAAGCTATTTCAAATTTAAAAAAATTTATGAGTCTCACCAATCTACTTGAATGGCTAAAATTATGCGGGAAAAAAGTAATAACTTACGCTATCGATTTGCGCAGTAAAATCTTCCGGGTATACGCCTGCTCCTACAGCTTCCATCAGTCCAAAAAGAATTGACCAGTGTTCCCGTCTGTGCACATTTGCAGCATTTGTACGCAGTAATTCATGTAAACCATATGCAATTTGCCGAGAAAACATGAACATAGCAGGCGGTGGTAACTTCTGCAACACAAATTAATTACTCGCAATATTAAATTGATAACTTGCATAGTTCTGTAATTTCGAGAATAAGGCACGAAGACCAACCAGCAAAATTCCTAGGGACTGAAGCACTTCATCAGCGAAATCATCTTTAAGATGATACAAATTTCTGTTAGCAATTCTTAACAAGCCAACAACAGCTCTTTCCACAACCAACGGGTTCTGACCAAAATTACTCATAAACCATTGCAAATGCTGCTTGACTGGTGCCCATATTTGAGACAAACGATCTTTGTTTTCCAGTGCTATGCTGGCCATAATTTCCAAATAAAGTATAAGTGCATCCTCCTCCTGAAGACTGCATGATAAAAACAACAATGAAAAGAGCAATGTATTGCAAAAAAGTTAGAAGATATAATCATAGTTTTCTACTATGACAGAAAAAATCAGGAACATTTCAGATTGGAAATACTTTCACATACTTTTAACAAATTATAATAGCCCTTCGTCTGCAAAATTATCACTGATTAATTAAAACCAAGGAATATGAAACAAGATTAAAGAAATTCAAAAATATCTCATTCGAAACACTAACTTGTTCTTTCAATTTCCTCGTCACAGATTCACCTTTATCCATTTCAGTGTGAGCAATATTTGTTGATGCTTGAATGAGTGAATTGGTGAGTTCGGAAAGTGCAGATGAAGTGAGATATTTGCCGTCAACAATAAGCTGTTCTGGATGACATTCAGCAATCACTTCTTGAGCTATCTGCATTATAAGCAACTTTTTGTTGAAAAATTTCGAGTCTAACTGCTAACTACATATTTTGTGAGTAGAAATTACTTTTCTGAATGCTCAAAAAGATTTCAAATTTCCAGATGCAAAATTGTTACTTTGATAAGTTGTTGTTCATTAGCGGTTGGTGTAGATTCTCCATTACCATTATTAGAGCCAAGTCCAAGCCAGCTAAGCAAACCAGTATCGTTTCGGTTCGTCGATAACTTCCTACAACACTTGGTAAAGACAAATGGACAAGCTAAGAGCTCAGAAATTAATGTAATTCATTTTATAATTAAAATAAAAAGACTAACGGTGGAGGTGCTCGTAGTATCGAAACCCATCCTTTACTATCAACAAAATCCTCCACTTCCGTCATTGCAGTGGGCAATAAACGGGCATAGAACAAGCGTAAAATACTGTCGAGCACATTCTTCCAGCCCTATAATAGATACCAACCATTAAAGAAATAAAGAAATACTTATGCTTCAACAGATGTTATGCGAAAATTCAAAGCCACTACGACCTCGCGAAGAATGTCACCATGAGCGTGGACCAACTGGAACATAGCCTTTGCAGCCATTTGCGCTTTCGTATTTTCTCCGAACGCGACTGCAATCTGTTCCGAACTCTGATTGGATTTTTCAATTGAAGCCCCATGTTGCTGAATTTCCACATTCTGCTCTGGATTATCTATAAATTACAACAATGAACAAACCACAGCATCTCAGTTTTCCGGTTTTTCTTTTCGTCCTTCAACTGAGTATTCCTTCCAAACAAACCTTCGTTTGTTGCCATTAAAGTAGAAAACTTGCACAAATGAATGATTAGATTGTCGAAAACATCGCTCATTCCATAATGTGCAGCTATAGACGCACACTTGCGATATCCATTCAGCACTTTCTGAAATACCGATTTGAAAGATTTCATCTAACCGGACGAATCTACAGTTAAATGACAAGAACACAGAAAAATTTTAAATCGACTACATTGTTTTTTACCTGCAAAATTGTGTCTCTTCCACTTTTGTCAAATACAAAGGATAATGCAGCAGATGCGGGACCCCAAATGATGCTAAACAAATCATGGTCATTCCATCCTGCTGGTACATGAATAAATTCACCTTCCTTTGTCTCACCACGTCGCAATAAAACCTAAAAAATTCTATTTTGCTCTAAAACTGGAAATTTGAAAAAATATTTTTCCATATCAACATCAATATCAAGCTTCATACTTCCCCATACTTTGAAAGTAGTCCTAGTAAATAAGCAACGCCTTCAAAAAGAATTTCGAAATTGTAATAAAAATAACTGCGGTCAATTTTAAAGCCTTTTTATCATCCCATATCAGTGTGTTTCAATTCGAATGCTACCCGTACAAGCGCCAAAAATTTTTACCTTCCACAGATAATTCTCCTTTACAATTCCAACTTGCTCAGCTGGCATCACAATTTCTTCATTTCTGAAAAGGCTCAATGTCAAATAAAATTACACTTTTCATACACTCGTTGAAGCCTTTCTTCTCAATATTCTAAACTCACATATACCTGATAGCATTATACATTTCATCCAACATTGCAGGATCAAAGTCTTGGCCACCATTGGTACCTGATAAATTCCGCTTAAAACACTCTGCTTGCATCGGTCGCTGATTTCTTCGCACCTAAAATCATTTATGATTTCATATGAAGATTGAGAGACGTTTCATTATGTTTTACAATGAATAATTGTAAACACAATTGTTGAATAAACCAAAAACCAAACTCATACGACTATTTCAAAAGAAATAGGATATGAAAAACACCTGTGGATTGTGCTGATCAGTGTTCAGCATAATGACAGCGTAAGCTAACGTGAACGCTGCATCAGCATGGTTGAACGGCTCACCATTTGCGACGTACCAATGATCTGAATATTTGCAGAAGGAAGTAAATAAAAATAAAGAGGCAGTCAAAAAAAGAGTAAGAAGCTGATAGTAATGGCTAGCAAGCAAGTTCTGCGTTGATTAACAGCTTTAATAAAAAAATAAAATAACAAACGACAGACAGAATTATTACGGATAAATTGAAAATCAAAATTTGTAACTTTTGATCATTCATACTACTCCAATTCCGGCAAAAAAAATGAGAATTCACACAAAATTTATGCAAATTCCCCCAAAACTCCGAGCTTACATAAAACCTAATTACCTATATATTTAATTCATCAAATAAAATTTAAACCATTGAATCCCATAGAATGAATCCTACCCTTCCCTGCTTCTAGTACTTCACTAAGCCAAACATCAAAAGTTTCCCATAAAGATTAAAATAAATATTGCTCATAAATAACGAAAGCTAAATCATTCATATTCAACAAGCAGTAGGGCTCATATCTAGCATGAAGTTATTGTATAAACCTGCAAAATGCTGCATCACCATTGAAATTTCTGCAGCTTCTCCAGGTAATCGAAATGTTTCCAGAAACATGCGTAAAGCATCATCCAAACGAGTATTTTCGAATGGAAATGACCGAACAAACGCATCTAACACAGCAGCACTTTTTCGGCTACAATTAAAAATACGCTTAAAGAATTTTCTTATTTGCTCTATCCGATCTAACCTCTTCCTCACATATCACCCCCTTTATTTTGAGGGCATTCAACAATCCTCGATAATCTAACAGCAACTTCAACAAGATTTTCTTATATTCTATTCTAATTTCTTATGAATGCTACGATCAAACCGAAATAATGACCAATTTAAAGGAATGCAAAACGTTCGCATCTATAAATCTCAGGTCACAACGAATCAAAATTTGATGTTTAATCCGCAGTGAAAACCCTAAAATATTACAAACCTGCAAATGTAATCGGCAATCCGCTTTTTGTCGATGCGTGGATTCTCTTTCAGCCACACCACGACATCGCCAGGATCCAGTGGTGATTTGAAAATTTTTTTCTCTTTGAGAAATTCAATTCCTATAAAATCTTCACGGTATAATTTCTTGGCTGCTTGACTTTTTCAAACTTTTTTTTGGGCCATTTCAAACATTTATTTTTTTTTTCAGTAACCTTTTTTGGGATCTTGGTTGAACAATTCTGTCGCCTCCGTGATAATTCGTTTTTTCTTTTTTCGTTCGACAACTTCGATAATTGATGGAAGAGAAGAAGACGGAGCCATCCGATTTGCGCGTAACGCGGTAGAAGGTAAAATTGTTTCAAAAATGGTCGTTTTTCCAGTCGTAGTTGTTGCTATAATAAATTCTATTTGAGAAGTTAATTGACAAATATTGAAAAAATACATTCTAGCAATACGGATCAACATGCTACGCCAAAATAAGAATGCTTAAACTGAAATTTCAAAATCATTTATTGACTCGTTCAACATAAGCAATTTTAAGGATATTTTTAGGATGAGCCGTTACATCTAAATTTTATATGAAAAACTAAGAATTTATTCGATTTTAATCAATCATTGTTATACGTACATCACAATGCTACTACGTACGTTTTTTAAATAACCTACATAATGCTTCATCGATTGAAGTCTGTCTTCCAAAAGCATACCCACTAATAGCTGGTAATTGCAACTGCATCGGTACCGAGCTAGAATTTCCAAAATGTAACAGAAAAAGCCAAAACAATTAGAAAAATAAAAACTAAGCAAAGAATAAAATGAACTTTCTATATATATTTTATCTTTTTCAGAAGAAACTTTTAATATATTTGAAGTTAATGGACGGATTTTAAAACTACGTAGACCGAGGACAGGAAAAGCATTTTCAAGAAGAAGCTTAAAATTACAACATGGTGAAATTTTATCATTTTTATTTGAAAATTGTGCAGAGCATACAGAAAAATAAGTTGAAAATTAAAGAAACGTGAAACTATGTTTTTCTAGTCTGTGTAACAAACTAAACTTACGTTGAAACAGTGTTTTTCTTATGAACACCACCAGCTTGCCTGTATACGCAGTTATTATCGATCGTATCAATTACAGTCAACAAACCATCCAACGACAGTAAATTGATTGAACGTAGACCGAGGACAGGAAAAGCATTTTCAAGAAGAAGCTTAAAATTACAACATGGTGAAATTTTATCATTTTTATTTGAAAATTGTGCAGAGCATACAGAAAAATAAGTTGAAAATTAAAGAAACGTGAAACTAAATACTTACCTTAGTTAAATCTTCAAAAAGATTTAAGCAGTACAAATCACAATCATAATTAAGATAAATTTCCGTAACTAATCCTGGTATACGCCATAATTGCACAATACTTTCTAGTGCCATTTCCTTTTGCTCATAACTAATACGAGTCTGAAATCATATTTGTAAAAACTAAGTATTCGGACTAAATTTTTCTTATGAGCTACCAATTAAAAATATGGACAATATACAAAAACTTCAAATTAATCAAAATAAATTAAAGCACAACTAAAACCTGTTCACTAGTAACGATTGATTGCAACTTTAAAAAATACATTTCAAGTTGAAACTTCAAATCCGAACGAAGACTCTCAAATAAGAGAAAGCAGACACGATTCGTCGCCGCAAATACAGGTAATTTTTCGGTATCCAAAAGCTAAAAGCCAATATGACAATTACAAACTATGGCACATGTTGTTTCTATTTTATATATATTATTTAGGTCTATGAACGAAATTCGGACAAAGTCCGTATTTGTTTGATCGAGTCAGCTATTGCAAATGTTAAATAAACAATCCTTGCTTAACGCATCCATCCAATAATGATGGATGAATGGTATTAGAAAACTATTACACAATGATAAATGGTAGCTATCCCAAATTATGTCGATTTAAATTTTTCAATATGAAGATGTTGAATATTACTTGTAATAGCGCGCGACAGAGCTCATTTTTCATTAGTGGCATCAGCAATGAAAAACTGCGAATTTGATCGGCGCTAGCTTCCAGTGCAACGGTTAACAAATTTAACGCCATCAAAATCATTGATTCCGTATTAGCACGATCCAAGGGATTAGTTAAAGCAATTAAAAACCTAAAAAGAACTTGAACTTCGAATTCGATAATCATGTTCGTGATTAGACAATTCGAGAAAAATGTAATTACGTTAATACAGATCCGATAACCACGAGAACATTTTTCCCTCACTAGTAATTAAATGATTCGCTGTAACCTTTATTCAATGCTAGTTTGGTAAAACGGAATTCACCGTTGACGAATATGTCGGAGTCAAGTTTTTTTTTCCGCAGCAGGTAGAAACTAAAATATGAATAAATAACTTGTATTCGTTTTTTACTAACCTAAGCAGTTCACGAACACATGGTATACCATATGGTATGCGAGCAGTTTGGTTTGAAACAACTGTTAGCGTAGATGATGTCAGTTTTTCATCATTTAATACATAATTTTCCTAAAATCGAATATTATTATTAATAAATTAAGGCCGTCCTTGTAAACTTCCAAAAAAGAAACATCAGTACAATTACCTTTTCAAAGTCGGATATCGTTTTCACTACTCCTTCAAGATTTTTTATCCGTCTTCTAATTACTCGCCCTTTCTCGATATTTCCCTCATCTGATGATGCGGAACTCTACAAATTCACAACCTGGTAAAGAGGAAATCAATAGGAACAAGAGAAATAATCGACAACTAACATCATCACCATCTGGCACAATACCATCATCTAAATCAACTCTAACTGCTTCCAAAGGTTCTCGAGTTAGTTCACTAGTAGCAGCAGTGCCATAACACTCAACGGATTCGGGTTGCTCCGCCAAATGTTGATGATGGGTAATGCCAGCTGTAAAACAACATAATTTTTCACGATTCAACACCCATTACAGTCGTACTGGGAAAGATTTTCAAAAAAAACTGATGTTCAGGTTTCATACCCCGTTCCGAAACCAAACCAAAAACTTACTCAAAGGAAAAAAAATGAAGAATTAACAAGAAAGAAGATAACGAATAGTAGTTAGAAAAAACACGTAACTAATCCTAGCAAAATATATTTCATACTTCCGAAAATCTAGTATATTTTTCACGATACCACTTTCAGGGGTAGTTGTTCTGAAATAAGATATCCACCTCTACTGCATTTTTCGCATAGTTTTTCGTTGGTAATGAAATGGCATAAACAAACATAATGTTTTAGTGATTTTCCAACTGCACAAAATATTTTTGAAACTTACTTGTTTCTGCTTCATCGACAATACCAACTTGAGAATTATCATTCTCCAACTTTCTGCTACCTTTATCCTGCAAAAGCGATGCCACTTCGATCGAGCTGGACATAGCAGAATTCTGATGTAATCCAACGCCGTGCCCACTTATCCGGTTATTGTCGTTTTTTATCAACTCCACATCTTTCCTTGACTAAATTTAACTATGGAATAATAAAAAAGCAATATAATATTTGATAACTGATTTCAGAAATTTTATAAGCAATTCAAATCGCGCCAAAAAGATGCACCATATAAATACACAATACATACCAAATATTAAAAAAAAAGGATGAAATAAAAGTGCATCTAACTTGTCCGAGCGCTGGGATATCATCTTCAGTCCCGCTCTTTTCCCCTTTCTCATTCTGTACAATATCATTGAAATAAGCTTTTCGTTTTCTTCTCTTTCCTGCTAAATGACCAGCACGTTTCACCTACAATACAGAAACCAAAAACATTCACTATCGCGGGAGTGCAGAAGCATTTCAAGTTGAAGATTAAATATGCTAAAAGAGAAAGAAAAAGAAAATAGCACGAATACGGAAGTACTTACAGAAAATCTTGACTTACTCAAAAAATTCTCATATATTTCGGTATTTAAAAAGACATCAAACAGATTAAGTCGCTTTTAAAATTGTTCATTACACTAACGTTAAGTATATGCTTTAGATATAAAGTATTTGTAGACGGTTAACAGAAGATAATAGTTCAAAAAGAAGTACCAGCTTTTGAATGTAAGGGTGACGAATATCTTCTTGAAATGTAGGTAGCCTTGCAAACAATAACTGCGTCATATCTGATAAAGTGGCTTCAGCAACTTCACGTAAAAGTTCGCTCAAAGCAGGTTCGAAGCTGATCCGGAAGCAACTCTGCATCATTTCGCAGACGCTTTCATTAGACAACAATCGTCCAACTGCAGTGAGCAAAAGAGTACGCAGCACCTGGATAGAATAAAAAAAACCAAAAATTTGAACTTAAATTTTTTTCGTTTAAAATAAAAACCCTCATGCTATTATGCCGACCAGAAAGATTAAAAGTTAACGACTTTGCGGTAAGACGAAACCTATTGTTGACAGAGAAACTCTACTGCTCAAACCAACACTTGACCACTTCAATTCTTCCCAAAAACAAAAAAAAATCAAATAACCTGAAGAATTTTCAGTAGGACAACTTCATCCCTACCACTATCAGTACTTCCAATAAATTTCGCGTGAGTTACGGCACCCGCAATATTTTCTACCGCATTTGATGCTTTGATACTGCAAATATACTCCTGGAATCGGATAGCAAAAAAAAAATTTTTTTTGGGCTCATAAATGTGGGAAAAATCGTTTGATAATTGAAGTGAATTAGAGTGAAAAATAAAAACTAACCTTGAACTATCAATTAATCCATAACTAAGAAATTTAGCAACAGATGATAAAGATTGTGCTGTTACCGGGCCGTTAGTTTGATCAGAACGTATCACATCCAAAAATGGACTTAGGTATGTGTCTGGATTCATATCCGACAAGTCATTCACCTTAATTACAATATTTGCAACACTAAAAATGTTATAGAAAAAATCTCAAATTTTGAAAAAAATAACACTTCTTGACTATGTATAAAGAACTTTGATATATAATTAAGAAATGAGGTGCTACTGTATCACACAAGAATAATAGAAAGAAAGATAAAAGATTCGTAAACATCTCAAAAAAGAAATAAAGACCAAAAAACACGGAATTACATTCAATTCTTATTTGTCAATGAAACTTCATCGCTTTAATTCGGAACTCAAGCAAATAAAAGATCTTAGTCAGATTTAAATTTTTAAACAGAGATTAACTTACAGAATTAAAAACATCTCTAAGGTCTGCAAAACTCCTTAACAACGGATCAGTTTCATCAAGCAATGAATGTCCTAAATAGATCTGTTGTTGATGATGAGACCAGTTTTTGTGTGTTTTCTTCAACAATGCTACCACAGCATTAGCTTCACCTTGAACTACATGTAAACCATTCACCGCCATCGATTCAACACGCCATTCAATTTCACCAGAAAATAAATTTATTGGTTGATTTTACCTTAAAATTTCATTTATAACATCGATAATAAATGAATAAAATAACCCTATAATTTTGCACAGATTACATAGACTGTTGATTGATCGCTTATGGAGAAGAAACGATTACCTAAAAATTGATCTTAAATATCATCATAACAATGTCACCGGCTCTAATATACTGTAATTTCAACTATATGATAACTCGATTAAGAGAAAAAAAGTGGGCACGAAAAACTAGAAAATAGAAAAACATAAAATGATAAATATTTGATGGATACAGAATAGAACTGAGATTTTTCTTTTATTCAAAGAAGCTAAGAAAAATGAGTGATTTGATAAAATAACCCTATAAAACCGTTCACATACTTTTGCATCTTTTACAAGGATCCAAATAATGCGGTACCTCAAGTATATGTGAAACATTTGTTGAACTATACAAACGAATCTCTGGCTACGATCATAAACTAATAATATTTGTAGTAATAATAATTAGATGCAATGAAATTACTATAATTTTTTATTAACAAATAAAAAAAAGACAAAATTAAGCGAAAAAATATTAATGGAAAAATGGATAATTTGCTGCAGATATTATTTTGGTAATTATTTACTATATATAAACATTATTTATAGTAATAATGAAAAAAAGATAGAAATGAGTAATTAAATTATCTTGTCATATGAGTCATTCCAAAATATCACATAAGTGAAAACATCATCACATACTCCAACAGAAATATGACGATAAACACGCAAGATACGGTTAAATGGAAAGAAAAATGCCGGTAATACAGTAAAACGTTAGAGTTTTCTTGTCATCACATTCCAACGACATGCGGCCCATTAATAGCAATGAAGAATTTGGAACACAATGCAAAACTTTCCAGCCCAAATACTACCGCAGCTTCTTCCACATCCTTTCTCTTTATTATTCCTGTTTTACTCTCTTTCCCTGCCATTATTCCATCCGATTAACATGACTTTTCTGTCTTAGGTTCGCTTCTTTCCTTCTGATGCCTAATCTTTATCAACACAAATTATTTATTCACCACATCTAACAGACCTAAAGTTTCCACAAATTTTTTCTTTTAGTTAAAACTTATAAATATATTCATGTTATTTGACAAAATCTTATTTATTCTGTTACCTACCATATTCGTTTCCATTAACATTCCATTTAAACTTTAGCATTTAAAAATTTTTGTTCACAATTTTATTTATCAATTGAATGCCGACATAGTCGCAGTTGCATGAATGCTAAGGCGTACTTCAAAGACGACGGGCATGGACTAGGCCCGGTCTATGCGAATAATGAGAAAGGGTTTCTGGCTTATGGACGAAGTAGTTCAAAATGGAAAAATCAAAAAAAATTATTCACGGAAAAATGACATTAAAATTGCCACATTAAACTGAGACACTCTCACGTGAAGGTTGAATGAGCTTGTAGAAATTCTGAAACAGCACAATATTGACATCTGCGCTCTACAAGAAACACGATGGATTGGAGCCAAAGCAAGAGAAGCTGACTCAGGATACAAAATCTTCTACAATGGAAAACAAAAAGAAGTATGGGGTGGCTATAGCCATCTCACAACGAATACGCGATGTCGTCAACGAGTTACATCGATATTACGATCCTCTCATGAAAATAATTACCGTTAACAAAGAACGACGTGTCCACTTTTTCAACGCATATGCACCTCAACCTGGTAACTCGGAAAACGAAAAAGACTCATTCTAGGCAGTTCTTGATGACAAAACGATGGAGACCCCGCACACAGATTATGTAATCAAAATATGAATGGCCATGTCGGAAATGAGAAGGAAAGATATGGTACCAGAAACGATGAAGGTGAAAAACTCTTCGCATTCGCTGACGGTCAAGAACTAACTGTCGCAAACACATGGTTCATCAAAGGTGAAACGCATCTGGTCACGTACTAAAGCGGAAATAGGAAGACACAGACCGATTATATCCTCACCACGCAAAGTCACGCCAAGACCATTCTTGACAATGTCGTATGATCCATTCACACAACAGCATCGATGTGTGTAGAGTGCGGATTTCTCCTCCTAAAGAAATCAACCCCAAACTCACCAAAACGGCATGCATAAATTGGTGGGAACTAAAAGAACTGATTTACTCATTAATCAAATCACACTTCCTTCAGTAACTAACGTCGATGACATCTTGAATGCTTTAATTACTGAAACTGCTTATAAAGTATTAAGCACAACGATTCCAGGGAAACGTTACATTGACGAGACAACATAGATGTGTATAGTTTAGGTCAAAACGATAGTGAGAGAAAAGAAAGGATTATACCATGTCTTCCAGGCCAACAAAACTCCGGATAACTAGCAAGCATATCACAAACTCAACAACGATGCAAAGAGGACATGGCAAGGACAAAAGAGACGATTCAGAAAGCTGTACCAACGACTCAATACAAGACATAGCGAGAAATACTCCCACTTATGAAGCATCGTCATTAGGAAACAAAAGACATCGAGCAGTTCTATGGCTTTAAAACGAATTAAATGGCAAACTGTTAAGCGACGCTAAACAAAGTAACAGAAAGATGGAGAGAATACCTCATGATGATG
>JABVXS010000812.1:0-22855 GCA_013365335.1 Madathamugadia hiepei | reverse complement strand
ATATTAGATTAACTGAACTTCTTCTTCTTAGCGTTTGTCCCACGTGGTTGTAGGGTCCGCTATTGTAGAGCGTCATCTGCTCGTCACAAACTTTCTCCCATTGTTTGTTTGTTAATTAAAGGAGGATAAATGCTAGAGATAAAGGATGATTCGTCATCACAACACAATGGATGCGCTTGTTTATACCGAAAATGATAGGAGCTGATGTTTTCCTTTGTCCGAAAATTATTCCTCTATATGCATTGTATTGCAATTTGAACTTTTTTTTTCTAAAAGCTAAGAATTAAATATTTTTACCTTTTTTTGATTCGCATCCCTTCCTTGTGTTTTCGAGTTTATTTAGCTTTATCCACAAATTCTTCTTTTTCGAGATATGAAGCCAATTATATTTATAAGTTAATTAAGAAATTAATTGAATTGTTTCATGGATTTCGTTGGGAGATTTACTTTTGTTTAAATGTTGAGAATTTCAGAAAAAATGTGGCGTCAGATGGGTATCAATTACGTGCGATATTCACAGATAGCAGCAGCAGCGACACGAAAATGCTTGAAGAAAGGAATGAAGAAGGAAGTTGAAAAGCCGGCGACAGCAACCGTGAAAATTATCGCATGGGAGGATGGAAAGCCGGTGAAGAAAGAATGAAAGAGATACTCTGTCAATGCAATCTACCGAAGAGTTCTCTCTTTCCGTTAATTTGCATACTCATTATCATCTCTGTTAAAGCCTGTGTTTCTCTGGAATTCTTGGGCTTTTTTCTTCTACCATCAAACCATTTAAATAAATGGTATTTCGAATTTTGTAAATTTCCTCTTCACTGGTTTTGATCCAATCAAATCTGGAAGCGACTTTCATTATTCAATTTTACAATTTAAAAAATTCGCCGCAAAGAATTTATCCATGCCTTTCTTTTTTCGTCATTTTATAATGACTTTTAGGTCATCGACAGTAGGCATTATTATTAGTGATCGTAATTTCTGTCTTTTGCACAGATATCCAAAATATTTATGATTGCCATTGTTATATGCATTGCGTGTAACGTGAACTTCGTTTTGCTATAAAAAATGGTATTTAATTGAAATAAATTAAAATTTCAGGATGAGTGCAACTATCAATAAAACAAGCGCTGTACTTGGTGATACAGAATTTGATGAGGAAACATGGCTTGTTGAACCACCTAATTTACCAACACGGTCAAGTGATGCACAAAAGTCTGGAAGAATTGCTGAATGGTTACAGGTTACCATTAAAATATTAATTAATGCCAAATAATTATTGATTAACTTTCATGCATAAAATTGTTGTAAATGCAAAAAATGTTACAGCGCTCTAAATATTATGCTAATATTGCAGTACTGTATTAGTTTTACAGTGTTGAAAAAGGTAATTGTGTCATAAAATGCAATAAATGAAGTTTTTTGGATATGATAATATAGAAATTATGCAGAGGAATAACGTGAATTGCTTTGATTTTGTTGTAGGGTGCAGCAATGAATGTTGATTTCCAAACAAGAAGTGCATTAAGCAGAAAATTAAGCAGTCAGGCAGCTAAGAAAAGTTAGTTTGCATGACTTTTTAATTGAACCTGTAAAAGCGAAGTTTCAATTGAAAATTGGTTTATTAGAAATGATTTTCCTAGTCTTCTTTGGTTCGGGTGTGAACTACATAGATAAAAAATAATTTGAATCAATATTGTGATAATTAAGCTAATGGATTTGACGTGATAGCAAACACTTAAAGTTTAGGATTTTACATCAATTAGGAATGATATGGGCAATACTGTTTAAAGTGTAGAAACAAAATCGCTTGCCAAGTTTTAACTGAAAACTGGTTCATTACAAATAATTTTCCTAGTTTGCGTGAATTCATGTAATCTCAAACAATTGATGTGTTTAATTGCAATTGTTCAAAGTCTTGCAGTTGTCCTTATTTCTCCAGTATTATTTGCTTTTATTTTATCATTATATTGGAATTTACAATTTTTCAATAAAAAAGAATTTCTTTTTTATTTGTGATATATTTCACTAAATATTGACATTAAGGAATTACTATCGACTTCATCTTTTAAGCGTTATTTTCAATGATATTATTAACCGTAAATCAAAAAATCATTTGGCATACCATATCAATTGCCATATTGTTCATCTTTATCAGAAGGAAATCATCCTTCTGAAAAATCTGTCTGTCTTTATCATTTTCAGGATGATATTGCCATTTTTTAAAATTTCAAATTGATGAATGATGTGATTTAAAAAAAAGAAAGGTATGAATGTATTTTTGGAAAACCTAATGTTGCCAAGTTTTAACTGAAATTCTCGAACAAATTGATTTGTTGACGGAATTGTATCCATCAGTTTCAATTATCATTGCAATTGTCATTATTATCTCTGAAGGACATACGCCAACGAATCACCATTGTCACCTTTATGACTATCATGAGAAATTTAATCATATCAAATCATGTTATCACTGCATCATTTCTTAATTGTTCATACTAACTGTCATTTCTGTATATTACCATTAAGATATGGATGATAGTAAGGATTAGATGGAATGATAAAACGGAGCAGGCATTTATTCTTTGATGAATTCTTACCTTTCTTCCTCTTTATTGTAAAAGTTGTAGAAGATTGTTGTATACTCTGTCCTGAATTTGGGGAACTATTGTATGAATTAAGAAGATCAGTACTTACCACTAAATCATTCCAATGTTTTCATTACATTCTTCTAGCTTCTTCCCATCTTACTCGACTATTACTCTGAATATATTTATTTCTTGATTGGTGTGATTATCCTAATCATTTGGATTTTCTCATCACTTTATTTTGCTTCTCTTATCAGTTATATTCATCAGTTTCATTCCTTTTCTCTTTTCGTTTTTCTCCTAGTTTTTTCTACTTACCCTTGCAAAAGTAAATAAATAAACAGTAAATTGTCATTAATCATTTGTTTAAAACCTAATTATATCTTCTTTTGTATGATTTTTTTGTTTGAATATTTTCTTTTTTTGAATTATTCAATTTTCACTTTTTCTATTCGTAAATCAATATTAATTGCTTCTGATTTATTATGTCTTATTTTTCCAATTTTTCATAAAATTGATTTGATTTTTGAGAAGTAATTATCATGTGAATTAACTTTATTTCTCAGAAGTTATTAGCAGTTTCACTTAGTTTGTTGGGCTATCTGATCAGTCATACTTTTTTTCGCTTGTTTACTTCATTTTTTTTTTAACTTTGAGAAATTTTTCTTTTTTATCCCGAAATTTCAGTTACAAATTGCTTCACTTGAAATTTGATATGCTCAATGGAGTTGTTTTTCATGTAATTAATCCGATATTTGTATCTTTTTTTTTTTTCTTCCAGAACAAATTTGGTGATAAGGGAATATTATTATTTTTGTTTCTGTGCTGAATTCCAAGAGTTATTAGTTCATATAATTTTTTGACTCAAGAAATGTTAGAGTGTTAGTTTAGCGAACTTCATGGCTGTTTATTTTTAAGCGTCATTGCTGGCGATTGATGTTAAGCTACTGAGCACTTCAGTGATAGCATCAGTTGGAGAGAGAGAGAGAGAGAGAGAGAGAAGATAAGTCGAAGAATGTTTTTGTTTTGGTAAATTTACAACAATACAAACCACTCTATCCAGTCCTACTTTCTTCAGTGATTCATTCATTTTTATCATCCATTTCGTTTTCAAATTTTAAATTCGTGTCCATCTATGTTTGTATAACCATAATACTTCTAAATCTAAATTTAATGGTATTATGTGTTGTTAAAGGTACTGAAATGAAATTTCAGTTGAATTTCTCTCTTTTCGAATAGATAAAAAAAATTGCTCTACTTAAAATTACTATAGGGATTGGAGTTTATTTTACCACTTCAAATCAACTGACTTACTGAACGATAAATTGCTGTATAAATGTTTCTGATGAGCTATGGAACCAGTTTTCGTTATTTTCCAAATTCTTCGAATAAATAGGTCAATTCTATAGTTTTTTTCATTTTTTTTGCAAAATTTCTTTTCGTTCTTTGGGATTTTTTTTTTTATGTGTTATTTTACATATATTCGAAATATGAATGAAATCCACTTTTGAAATAAACAAAATGGAAATGTAAAATAACACATTTTAAAATAATTTCTTGGACATTTTATGCTAATGAAATTGTTGTGTTAGTTTCGTGTTTTGGAGTTGTGAGATTTTTTTTCATTTTTATTATAATATGAGAAAAGTTTGTATTAGAAGATTGTTTTCTTACAACTTAGATGTACTTTAAGATGCTTCTCTTTCATTTTGTCACATTAAAAGAAATTGTTTAATAATGTGGCAGTTGCGCAACAACGGCAAGATTGCTAAAGGTTTTTTTTGTAATTCGATCGTTTTGATATGTAAACAAGTGGAATTTCAGCATTCTCTCCGTTTTACCGCATGCTTACTGCAATTATCGTACTTGTTTTACCGTATACTAACCACGTTTACCGTGTTTTGTGCATGTATACCAGTTGTACTGTATCTGTTTCACTCTGTTTACTACTTCTTTTATCATGATTTGTCACAATTCACTTACTGTACTACCATATTTCGTGAATCTGTGATCTTTGTGCGTTAAGCTGACTGCTTAATTCCTTGTAAACAAATTAATTTCGGAGTATCTTTTGTGAGTAGTGGGATTTTCAACGGCGGGATAACTGTGCTCTTTGACCTACTCCACACCGATATCTACTTTCATTTTTAATTTTCGTGCTGTATCATTTAACTCATAAGTTTACCTTACCCTCAGCGTGATACTTTTTGCGTGAAAGATATTTTGCGACAATCATTATTGCTATTTATCAGCGGAAGTTTCCAAATATTTTGTAGAAAAAAAAGCTGAAAAGTTACTCGAAAAAGCAGAAAGTGTTGGCGAACAAAGACGAGAATATTTGGCTCAAGTAAAGGAAGAGGTGCCGGAAGTTAAGCAGTCTAATGACGAGACTGATTATAAGGAAAATTTAGAAGAAGACAGAGCAATGATACCACAAGATATTGAAAAGGTAGCACCTGTAACGGATGAAGAATTGAGCAAGCGGTTTTCGAAAATACAACAACAGCGGCGAATTTCCGGTACTACCACATCGTCAACACCAATCAGAAATATGGCAGTGATATCAGATTATGATGATAATGATGATGATGGAAGTGATGAGTTTTATGATGCAAGCTCGGATTTTAATGAAGTAGTACTTTCATCGGGTGATGGAGTCAGAGTAACTGATTCAGCCAGTGTTAAGTCATCAACGATTCCTTCATCACAGAACGGTAAAATTATTTCATTCCATTGAATTCAACAAATGGTTACACTTCAAATAATATTGTAATCATTTCCAAATCAAAACAACAAAAGTTCATTTTCAAGAATTTTAGTTTTTAAAAAACAAAAAAATAAAACTTATTGGAAAAAAAATTTTTTAGAACAATTACAATATTATTTATGGATTTGCTTATGAAATAATATAATCCATCCAAAAAGCGTTAGTCAATTAACATGGCTTTTTTGTTTTTTTTTTCTTTTGCTGTGAAATTCTTATTTGCTTCCATTTCGTTTGAAATTACTTTTTTTGAAATTTCATATACTGATTTATTTTTTCTTTCCTGATCATACATTTACATTGGTTTCCTATTGATCTTATCAGTGGTGGGAAAGATTTAGTGACTAAATTAATTGATTAATGCTAGTGAACTAATTGTTTGGTGAAATAAATGTGAAAGAAAGCTAGAGATCAAAGTTTAGAATAAAATTTGAACATTTTCCATCTAATTAATGTATAATATAAAAGGGAAGTGTTCATTTCGGTTTTCTTTCTTTTTGTTTTTCATTCTCGGCATGGTTATTTTCAAAAACAAAGAAATATTTCGGTTAATTTTCGAATTTCAAGTTTCTTTTGTTTTCCAGATTACTTAAATTGTTATGGTTTATTTTGATCAGAAAACTTTTATGTTTGCCAATGCATGCACCATGCACATTAGTTGTCTTATTATGTCTGCAAGAAATATTTCAATCCGACTAACATCGATATAATTAGCTGCCTTATGTTATTAATTGATGGGTAGCAATGTACGATTTGTTTTATGGGATTGATGAATTGTTTTTCTTTGCATTGTTAGATAAATTTAATATAATAATATATATATATATATAATATTTTTATATTTTCATGTGGGAAATACCAGAAATCTCCGAAAATTGCTAATGAAAATTGGAGAAGTTGTTGGTAAATCATAAGAAGTAAAGTAATATATCAATTACTATAATTAATTTTCTAGCTATTATTGTTCCTGCTTACTGTCTTTTGTTTCTTTTTCTTTTTTTGTTTGTGTTTATTTTTTCTCTATGTCTTCCAAGAAAGAAATTCAATGAAAATCATTGATCTGCCTTAATTAATTATTATAGTCAATTATTCGATCATTGTTATTATTATTTTTTTTCTGATTTCTTAAAATTTTTTCTTTTTAGTCTTAACATTTTCTCTTTCATTCCTTTCGTTTATTCACTCATTTTTTTTAGTTATTATTTAAAGCAATATTTGATTCAAAATTTCAATTCAAATCTTCAATATTTATCGTTAAATTATGAATTGTTTTTTTTCTTTCTTTGAGAACTTTTTGAAATTTAAGCAGTTACCACCTAAAATCTGTCATGGAATAATGGGATTTACTATTTCGAGTTGTACAAATGTGAATATGATAATTAAAATTTTTTGCGAAATGACACGTGTTTTTATTCAATTAATATATAAATCCTTGTAAAAAAATGCACGTGGTCAATCAGTATGCAAAATTAATTCAATAAATTTTTTAAATTTAAGAGGAGGAGAGGATAATTTTTCTTTTTTGAAGAAAAATTTTTATTTTTTTTGTTTTCCCTAACACATGCTTACTTCGTTTTTCAGTATGATTTGAAAATTAATTTATTTGTTTTTAAATTTTGAGGAATAATTACGATGTTAAAATTTTGTATTCCTACTTAGTTTACTCTAAATTTCAGGTTCACCTAATAATAAAACACTTTCAAGTGGAACAACAACGTCATCATCACTTACAGTAGTAAATGAATGCACTGAACCCTCCGCGGAAGTAATTTTTTCTTGAGCTTTAAAAAATTTTAATTCAGTCAAAATTTATGATGATTACCGAATAAGTGAGTGTACATTTGCGCAAAAATTATTAGAAATTTCAATCATCATTCATCCGGTACTTCAATTTTACTTCAGAAAAATTTTTTTGTGAATGAAAAAGGAATTTTCAGTTTATTTTATTTCTTGTAATATTGGAATAGATTAAATTATTTGCCGTTTAAAAATTTGTTTTCTGACATTTTACATAGTTCCATGATCGAAAAATCATTATACTTTTTTATTAAAAAAGTTTTTGTATTTCAGTCCAGCGCAAATCGCAATAGTTTATTTAACTCAAATAGTTCACGTCAAAATCGGCTAATTACAACGGCACGTGTTTCACCCATAATCACGCAAAATGTTTGTACCACATTTTATTACAATCAGTATTTGAAATTTCATGGATTTCTTCATTTGATATTATAAACATTAGAGGATAATTCATGAAATTAACAAATGACAATTCTCTTTGTGAGATAATTTCTGCAAGGAACGAAGGCTTCGTAATTTTATCAATTTCATATATACATTTAGTATTCATATATAAAAAAATTTGTTGGAAAAAGGTCTGTGATATAGTCCGTATGTACATTGGCTATGTGCGAAATTAATTTGGTTACAATTAATTTGTTATCAGATTATGAGGATGGATGGATATGTGATTATTCAAGGAATGTTATTATCAATTTTTCTTTGCAATTCTGGTTTGCTTATTGAAATAGTTGTTTATTTTTTCGCACAGATTTCACGGCGATCATCATTGCTGGATAAATCAAGATCATCATATTGTTCAACAAAATCTCATTCACCATCGACGCAACCGGATCTGAAGGATATTACAAGTATTGTTGAACGACAGGAAGCAGGTTTCTCTTTCATATATTACTCGCTTTAATCTTGCCGATGTTTAATTAATTCTTGCAAACTTTTCAAGTTTTCAGAATTACGAGAAGAATTAAGCAGGCTAAAATCTGGTGTTCAATGCGATAGTGCAAGGAAAACATCTTCAAGTGCTCGTTAGTTTCTAATCTTAATAGTTATTAGTAGCTTTATTTAAATGATTTATCAAATACTGTTATTCTAAGCAATAAACGGTGGACTCATTTAAACAAGTCAAAACTTTTCTCCTTTTCAGTTTTTGTAACTTCGGTCCGATTTTTCATTTTCCCAAATAGTAGTTTCTACTTCATGTTAGATTTACAGGTAAATCTCAGGCGCTATCAACAGGACGAGAATCGGTACCATTAGCATCATCAAAATCAATTGAATTTAATTCAAATGGTGCAAGGTTATCAACTGTTGCTGCACCACCTCCTTTTCATGTTTCTGTAAGTCTTCCATGTTTTAAAATCCCTTAACAGCTACTGATTGATACATGAAAACTGTCGGATAATGGCCGAATCATTATGATATGAAAAATCTGGGTAGCATTATGTCATTTTCATTGCCAACTTAGTGTCAAGTTATTGTAATCATGCAATAAACTGATAATCAGTGTTGATAAGTTTGTTTTATAGAACAGTTTCCGTCGTTTGTATTACATTGGTCATTTTCTACTTCATAGCTTACTTTTGACTTTGTAAATTTCAGCGATTACCAACTCCAGTTCGAAAGAGTCTTGGTCGTAGTATGATTCCCATGCCACGTGCTGCTATACTCAACACATCGTATGTCCTTATATATTTCACAATTACTGTTTAAGAAAAATAACGATTTTCTTTGTATGATTGATGTTCCTAATTAATGAGGAGGATGGAAAAATGTCTTCATGATCTAAAATAATTTTATTTGCTATAAAAGTTTCCATGAGCCAGGTTATTTCATTCATACCAGATTAATTTCAAAAGATTTTTCTTTTTACAGTTTTCTGGATTGAACAGAAAATTTCATTAGAACTAAATGTATATTGAAAGGTTTATGTAAGTAAATCGTAATCTGAAAAGTTAATGAAATTTAATTTTCAATGTATGAACACTTAATTAAATTGACTTAATGGAAATCCGAAGCAGTTTTGTTTTTTTGTTTTTTTCAGAGCTATTCGCGGTTTAGCAGGTGGTAGCACACCATCATTAGCATTTTCCCCGCAACATATATACGATGATACACGTTCAGAATGTGGTGGCATATCACGGAATGAACAGCGTTGGGCTGATGAGTGTTTTTGAATTTATCAGAAGGGAAAAGAAGAGAATACCAGTATTCTAATTGTTTGCTCGCTGGAAATATCAGTATTGTAATATTTTCTTTGTTCAAATGCCAGTTTTCTGACATTTTCCACTTTGCAAATAATTGTTTTTCTTTTTTGGTTGCATAATAAGTGAGAAACGAGCATATTTTATCATCATTTGCATACAGTAAACTTACACTAACTATATGATCTGCAGTAACCTTCACATATAAGTATGGGGAAGTTATTTACCTTGTTTGTTACATTTATCACTGATTTATCGCAAACTCTAGCTTAACTGTAGTGAGTAAGCATCACGTAGGTTAGTTATTTGGAACAAAACATATTAGTTGTTAAATTTTCGATTGTTAAATAAGTTTTAAATTGAAATTTGTAAATAAATTTTGGATATTATTTATTATTTGAGACTGCCATTCATTTTATTTAGCATTCCACATTTTGATGAAACAATAAAGCTCATCAATCGATTTTTAAATAGTATAAATTGAAAAATTAATTGCTTCCATCTTCTTTCTGTCCAATATTTTCATTCGATTTGTGATATCAGTTTGATGATTGTACTTCACATAGTTTTACTGTTATTTGAATATATTGCGTATTTTTTTGTTCAGAAAAATTTTCACATTTCAGTAGGAAAAGATTGCTTTTATTGCTTGAATGTTATTTTATTTTTCTGAACCAGTGGTTCCCAACCTTGTTGGAGGTACCGATCTCCACCAGTTTCATATGCACATTCACCGAACCCCTCTTTAGTGAAAAATAAAATATGATGTTTATCAAAATCACGATAATGCGGGTGTGTCTCCAGTGTTCCCTCTAGCCATGGAGTGTGTATGAAGCACCAGAGCACATTTTTAAAATCTCGCGAGGGAGGAGGCTCTGCCGAACCCCTGAGACTGCCTCACCGAACCCCTAGGGTTTGATCGAACCCAGGTTGGGAACCAGTGTTGTAAACCTTTTGTGTTTCTTTCTATTTTACGATTTGTAAATAATTTGTATTTTAGCAACAAAAGTTTTTTTATTATTTTTAAGCATTTTTTAGATTTTTTCTTTGTTTACAATTCTGCCAAAGAAAGTATTTAAATTTTGCATTTTTATTTGCAAACATTTTTTTCATTTGCAAGAATTCGTCAGTTGCTTAATTGGTAACAGGACTGCATAAAATTGAAATAAAATTTATTTCTATTTGATTTTAGGAAAGTTTCTTCCCTTCAAATTTACTGTAGAATCGGACGACAGATGCGTTCTGTCAAAATTTTGCTGTTTTTTTCCTTTTAATTACGCTTTCATGCTATATAATTGCATTTGTCATTTTGTGCTACAACATCTCCGTGGTTTTTTACGAAAATTTGGAGTAATTCTGAAGCTGAAAGTTTGCAGCGATTTCTGTATATTTTGCAACACAACACATGTCAGGTCTTATTGATTGGAATTGTAAAGATAGAAATTTCATTGATTGACCAGGGAATCAGTGAGTATATGCATTTTGGATAATTAGAAGGAAAAGAAAATCGTTAATCAATTAGCTGCATTGTGGTATTGATCCGGAATTCGAATAATCCGTCTTTAATTTCATTTCTCTTCAAGATTAGATATGTGAAAATAAAATGAAATGCATGGGCTGTAGGATTATTAATATTTCATTGAAGCATAGTACCTTGGGTCAAAGGTGAAAAAGTTCACACTCGTCCCGTAGGCGTCTCATATTTCTTTTTTTTATAAATGAAAATTCTGTCAAAAGAAAAGTTCAGATGTTGAACGGATTTTTTAATCTTTGGTTTTTTCTTTAACCAAAAGAGATTTTCCCTTTTACAATTCACTCAGAGCAGTTACCGTAGAACTGCAAGTTGAAAGATCACAGAAAATAAAAAATTTAATTCGAATTTCAAAGTGAGTGATATAAATGAAAGAAAAACTATTTTATGTAATGAAGTAACTCAATTCTTTAAATCAAGAATAAGAAAGAAATGGCGAAAAACGAAGGGAGAGTTTTCATTTCACCTTTTTCTTTTTAATTTTTAAAATTCAAAGAAAGTTAAAATGTGTTTTGTTTATAATTTATAAAGATTAAAAATGAAATTGTCTGTGAAACGGTTTATGAAAATTAAAAACAAATTTACCTGCAAAACCAACTTGGCAGGTTTTCCTTCTCATGATTAATGAAATCGAGCGACTCATTTTCATGTCAGAAAAATTTCCCATTATTACCAAATTTTTAGAATTATTAAATTTTTATTATTGAAATTTTCATCAGTGTTGCTTCATCCTTCTCCTTTCTTTGTAAAGCTGTGAGCTATGCTGCCTTCAGTAGGATCTTCCGTGCCGAATAAGTTCCAATCGATACGTTGGCCTTCAAGTAGCTACATTTACTCCGAACTCTGGTAGATCAGCTTTGCAAGGTCATCCATCCAAAAAAGGTCACTTTAACCAAAACCTGTAGATCTTTCAAGTACTTCCGCGGACTTGCTAGACCCTGGTGAGTCATTTTCCTAAACTTGTTAGACCCTGGTGAACGACATTTTTATAATCGTAGTATTCTTGCTCCGTGGTACTTCGGACAGCTCTAAGGAATTGTGACAAAAGTGAAATTTTAATTCATAAGGTGAATGAACTAGTTAAGTTTGTATGGATTTAATTTTTTAATTTATTCTGGTGAGACCAAAAGTTTTCATAACATTGACAGATGTGATCTATCACTTTCATTTGATTTGAAAGTTATTTATTTAGTCCAGGCTTCCCTCAGTGTAATGTAGCTGTGGTTTACAGGGTGAAGGGTCAGTTCCTCAATTTTTAGGCTTGCTTAAGATTTAATTTACTCGATAAATGGTAGGAAATTAATGTGTAGCTATAGTAATTAAGTCACTGTATACATTGGGATGGAAGTTAATAGAAACCAAAATTATATAAGGAAGGAGACGCGTGGAAATTTTTATGAGATTTGTCTCCATTTGATGTATTGAATTAATTTTATCCGCAAATTCATTTCCTTATTATTTCCAACATTTTTGATAGTCAAGTGTTTTCATTTTTTTTTTCATTTACAAGGGCCATACTGAGCTTTTTTCATTTACAATTTTAATTTATTGGTTTTTCTTATGATTTTTTGCTCTGTATTTACTATATTTCGTTTCTGTGTCTAGATGTTCCATCTATCTACTCTGTTTGTTAATCTGGTATTTCACGCTGTTGATTTTATAAAAGCTGTTGACTTTTTTTAGTTCTTGAAAACACGTCGCAATTTTCTGATAATTATCAGACGAGATAATTGCATTGATGAGTAACTCATCAGAAGAAATAGAGTCATCGGTGAGTGATATTTCACCCAAAAAAATGGCATCAATGAGTAACACAGAACGAGCTAAATTGGCTAAACAACTGGACGATGATTTGGATGATTTTCTTGACTGCATTGCTATGCAGGTTTCTTCAATTTTCATGTCTTTCTCATGCACCTCTTCCATTACAGATAGTTAAATCAGTCTTTCGTGTGTTTCCCGTCTATGAGATAGTCGAATTTTACTTAAGCATGTACATTCTTCTTAGTTGGGTTTTATTTGAGCAGATTTAAGCGAAATTTTCGGGATGTTACCTTTTGCTTTTAGAAGCTGATCTTAGAATCATTCTGCCGCTTTTTGGTTTTAAAGTAAGGAATTGGGAGTGAACATTTCTTAAGAAGTTGTAATGCTTAATGTTTTAAAAAAGAGAAAAAATGGAAAGTTAATATTTACTTATTATTTCAAGAAGGATTCAGTGGAACCAAGGAAGCAGTTTGTTTATGACGAATGGTGCAAAGAGATCGAACAACACCCAGCATTTATGACTAATTTACACCCTGATGAAAATGGCGAGTTCTCCGAAGCCGTTCAAGCGTTACAGGTATAAAAATAAAAACAAATAGAAGTTTTTTTGACATACGTATATTCATATTTATTTTCATGATTGCATCCGTAGAATTTTAAATTATATAAGAATGAAAATTTGGGGTTTTTGTAAAGCTAATAAACACGGAAAATTTTTGTATGCTTTGGTGGACAAACATATTGCGACTCCCATTTTATTTGTAAAAGGTTTCAGAATTCATTTTTTTTGGGGTTTTTGTTACAGAGATTTGGCAAATATTGATTTTGTTACAGGCATTACAGTACGATGAGGAAGAGTTGGAGGATAGGCAGACGGCTGCGGAACGATACAAAAATGATGGCAATAAGCATTTTAAAAATAAGAAGTACCACTGGGCTGTCATTCGGTACACGGATGGTACTTTATTTCTTAAGATTATCGAGAACATTTTTAAGTGGCTTGAGTCTTCTTGATTTACCAGTCTGATCCGTTGGTTATCAAAAGCATGGTCATGCTTCAACCTTTTCATGTCATTAAATAATTTTTCATATTGCTGGTTTGAGCTGTTCTTTTTATATAAAGCGTTTTTTTTCTAATCAGCACAAACAAGACAGTTAAACTGGTGATTTTTGACTTAAATTGAACGAATTTTTTGTCTTTTCTTAGCTTTTAGCTGATTTTTTATTGCCATCTTGAAATTTTGCAGGTATTAATCAGAGATGTACAGATCGCTACCTGAATTCAATTTTATATGCAAATCGAGCTGCTGCTCAGAAACGTCTTGGTAATATTGGTTCTGCTTTTAGAGATTGTTTCTGTGCTCGGAAATTTGATCCTCAAAACACAAAGGTTTGTATTGGTCTTGATTTACCTGTGTGTCTTGCCGGTTAAATTGGGTATTAGTCACTGGAAATTAATGGATTAAAAATCGTGTAATTTGGGATTGCTGAGAGTCCTCAAGTAGTTTTTACTTGCTTAATTATCAAACTTGTTTTTATTAAAAATTAATTTTGTTCACCCGTGATTAACATCTTCAAGTATTTGTATTTTAATCTGTCCGAATATGAACTGTCAAAGACGATCTTCGGATCATCCTTTTTGATTCCATGATCTCATTTTCTTTGGATTCCTTTAACAGTGATTAGCTTTCATTGCTTGATATTGCAGGATATTTTGAATGGAAGATGCAGTTTACGTCAAATAATATGAATTTTGTAATTTTATGAATTTTCAAGTGACGAAGTTATTTGTTTTACTTATATTGTGATTGGAATTTCCATATCTATTTAGGCATTTATTCGTGGGGCTGAATGTCTGGTGGAACTTGGTCGAGGAAGGCAGTGTTTGGAGTGGCTTCAGAGCATGAAAAAGAATTACGAAAAATTGATCTTTACTGGTTCGTAGCTGGCTGTTATATTAAATTCTTGAAGTGACAAAGTCTAATTCGTCATCACTTGCTAACATTGGACAAACCAAAATGAGGCATTTGAATGTAAGAAACAGTGATATTTGAGCAAAATGATAGCAATAAATTTTAAGGGATAAGAGAAAGGAATAAAAATAAAGAAAGATCTCATTAAAGATGTTATGAGATATTTTTAGTTCTGTTAAATTACTTTATAGCATTGAAAACTGTGGAATTATTTCTGCAGTTTGCCTATTATTTTTATGATTTGTTTCAAGTTCATGCATTCAGGTTGGGAAATAGATGATGATTGCCTGGACGAATTGTATCAAGCAGCGAGGCAACTTTCCGTGGTTGAGGAACGTAATGAGCGAAAGAAACGACAAAATGTAAGTTCTTCAAGATTGTTTACTGTTCAGTTATTTGTTTTCCTTTTTTGGAACAGGTTTTTTTCTCTTATAAGGTACATACTCAAATTGCAACACATATAGGCTGCGAAAGATATGCATGCAAAGCAGCTATTATTGTTGGCATTGAAAGAGAGGAAGATTAATGTTCGGCCATCTATATGCTTTGATGATCCAGAACTGTTTGATTGGTCACAAATTGAAGTACAGCTAGAATTTTTGGACGAGGTCTTTTGTTTTAATCTGATTTAAAATAGTTGATAAATTCGATTAGTTTAATATTCTGTGGTATTGCTGTTGCTTTTGGTAATTGAATTGGCTTTGTTATTTGATTCAAAGTGAATCCTATTTTTTTACAGTCTAAAAGGGTTTATGTGGATGATTATGGTGTGTTGCACTGGCCTATATTGGCGCAGTATCCGGAGACAGGAAAGGTTGATCTTATAACTGATTGCTCCGAAGAAACATCAGTAGATGATATCTTCTGTGGTGTTTTTGAACAGAAATCATCTGATGGTTCTGATTCTATTTTTAAGTAAGATTAAATTTTTTTAAAGATTTAATTTAGATTAACTAGGTTTTGAAACTGTTCTACTTAGACAATAATTTGATGCAAGCCTTAAGTCACTTGGATAATATTTTCTTTTTTCGTCGTGACAATGTTCGGTATTTCGTATCGTTGGATTTGGACCAGGAATGCAATAGTGCAGAGTTGATGCCTAAATCGAGAATTCGGGAAGCATTTTCTCTCCCAGGATTTATTGTTGTGCAAGGATTGCCGACGGTCCAGGTAAGATTATTACAGCAGTTTAGTGCGAGATTCGTAATTTGAGTACTAATGGTGAAAGTCTGGGTGTGATCATTTTCGCAGGATTTGCACTTTGGGGTTGTTTGAGCCGAATTTTTTAACAACTAAATTTGCGGGTATTTTATGAGTATGAAGAAGGAAAGAAAAAGACTGCCTGACGTCAATTTGAAATAGACATGAGACATAACTTCTGTCATTTTCATCGAAAAGTACTGGTTGTCCACAACATTGTACGAGATGGAAACGGAATCGAGATTCTTTTGTCAATCAGGAGCTGAGAAATAATTTGTAACTCAGATAGATTTCACAAAGAAATTTTGAGAAGGAATTGATAGAAAATAAAAAATTAGACAATTAGGAATGAAATGCTAAAACATTATAAAAATTTAGACAATTAGGAATGAAATGCTGAAATATTCTATCTTTTTTGCTACCAGTAGTTTTTATTTATATTTCCACTTCAGATCTATACGAAGCAACATGTGGAAGCAAATTTTGTGAAAGTTGCAGATTATTTTTATAAAACCAGATGAACTTTTTGTCATTTTTCAGTGGTTTTGTTGTATTTATTACGTCTTTTTCATGTTCTTTTCTTTCAGGTTGATTTTTTATTTTATATTTATGTACAAATCGGACGATTTTTTTTTCTATTTTTCTCATAGTCAGATGTTTCTTTTTCCTGGCAAGGATAACGAAATCCTAGGGTGGATTTTGGTTGAAGTGACCTTCTCTTAGGTGGATCACGTGCAGGGCTAAGCAAGCTCCGTGGAGCGAGAGCTGTTTCTTCTCTAGGATGGTTGTTGAAAGGCAAATGAACTTATCTTGCCTGTAAACATACTTGTCCCACTATAGATTAGACCTGTCTAGCATGGGAGATCTTGTCGGAAGCATGCATCACCTCCGGCATAGCTCAAACAAATGCTGAGAGCCTGAGAGGGAAATGTGGAGCCCACCGCTCACAGTCGTTACAAAAACACCACATACCACATTTCTTATGCTTTAATGGTGTGGCATTTGCTTGAAACGTAGATTTGATCTGCTGCTCTGCGATATTTGTTATTACTCTCTCTCTCTCTCTCTCTCTGGAATATTAAATGTAGCACGTAAAAACGTGGTAAAATGTACTTTGGAAAAAATTTACATTTCCCGATTGGTTGTTGGAAGGCTAAAACTATGTTCCTAATGTAGAGCAGGAAAAGTTTTTAAGCTTGACTATGGTGTTTTTTTTTGTATCAAAAAAAAAGATGGAAAAGGCTTGTTGATTACTGCTTTGTATTAACATCATGAAGTGGCTATCTTTTCCAACGGTTGATGCTGGTGTTTGGTAACACACGATAATAATAACTCTTGTAATCATAGAATTTTAGACTGAGAAATTTGAAAGTGACATTGTATTGCTGAATGCTTGCTGTTCCTTTGCATTAGAATTGTTGTTGTCAACCTGGGTCTATGCTTCATCTAAATGAAAAAGCATTTGCGTTGATCAGGGTATACAGTTGGTTTTTCTATTTCAATTTTATGTTTGATAAAGTTGGAAAGCGTTCTGTTGAACGCTTCATTTCTGGCAGAAATACTTCCAAGGCAGAAAATTGAAGTATAAATCAGAACAGCAACCTTCGACACTTCAAAGATTCTACTGATCTTGTTAAATTTAAAAGTTTTTGAATTCTTACGTTGCAGTATTATCGAAGTTATTGCCGGTTTAATTGATACTGCAAAGGAATTTTTTTCTTTTAAATAAACTTAGGGGTTCGTAAATAACTTTTGGGAATTTTGTCGACTTCTGGTTTATCCCTTCTTAATTAGAACAATTAATTAATCGTGGAATTACGTTTTTAATTAGAGTGTATTCTGCTTAACTACCCGGATAATATGAATAGAGAGTTTTAATTGTGAGGTTAATTAAATTCGTCATGAGAAGTAATTTGACGATTCCATCTTTAATTAGTAATACTTCTTGAATTAAGCATAATGACATACTTGAACTATGTGAATCGTTCTGAGTCTGCGAACCACTACTACTACTAATCGAAGCTGTCTTGCTGCTTGTGTCACATTGGCTAGTACTTGGTCTGAATTGTCAGATTTTTTATAAATCAAAAAATATGAATGAACCAGGAAGGTTTTGGTCTATCTGACTAATTCTTATAAAACTTGAATAAGAGGTGAAAGGTGGAAACCTGTAAACTTTACTGATATGGTTTCCATCAGCTTCTTCATCTTTCACGGTAACATGTGTCATCGTCCGATCTGATATTTCTTTCCAACCTTGCAACTTCGTGCCAGGTTGTACTCGCTTTAACTGCAAGTTGTTTAAATTACTTCTATCACTACTTACAACAACAGCAATCACTGCTTCCAGTACTCCAACTTTGGCTTATTTCAAAATATTTTCAAAACTCGTATTTAAATTTTAAACTGAGAATAGAAATGATCAATTGTAAAGAAGAACATAAAAGAAATATAAAGGTTACTTAAGTTAAGTCATTAAATGATTATAATTATCGAAATAAATTAAAACGAAGCAGCAGAAGATAAATATGTTATACTTCGGAAAGAAGCAGACAAACTTACGTCAAGTAACGTGTACTTAACGTCATTAGCAGCTCTATGTTGTATACGTGATCGAGTAATTATGAGATAAACATAGCACGGTAGGATGATAACAGCCGTCAGAAGACTTCCAATAAGCCAAATGAAATAAAACGTTGGGTTTTGCTTTTGCTTTGTTGTTGAGTCCACGTAGAATACTTTTTAAAACGTGAAAAATTAACGAAAGCACTGGTTGGGAAGATAATTAATTAGCATTATATTGTAATGAACGCATTGATCATTAATTTATCATTTAAAAAAAATCAAATTCAAAGAACTTCGAATCGATTATAAATTATTATTAATGAAAAAATATGAGCCAATTTTTCACAAGGAAAACTGTGCCAATTAAGTTGAATTCTGTTTTAAATTATAATTTCATCTTGATTACTAATTGGAAATGAAAATGAAAAAATTTTACCAAAACGATTCCAAAATTCTTCACTTTTTGTTGACATGATTGGCGCACAAAGAAATTTGAGTACAAATATATTTCAGGGAAAAGCTTATTTTCCCTCAAATGTATCAAACTTTTTTCCTAAAAAAATTCCTTCAAAATAATTGATTTCACACAAGCAACCAATCCGATTGAAATTTAAAATAATTTAAAAATATTCATTGAATTTTCACTACATTTTAAATACAAATTAAACACATTTGCATTTTATTGTAAATGATTATTTCAATTCCAATACATAAAAACAATTGTTTTGAAATGTAAATATACGAATATCAAACTGCCTTTTAATACCAAGAGAACCAGTAATACCAAAAACGATTCCACTAGCAGTTTCTTTCCACTCCTGGAATGAATAATCAATATTTCACATTAGACAAACGCCCAAGAAAATCCTGGTCTTAGACTAGAAAGTTTCCCCGAGAAATCCCTGGTAAAGCTGATCAATACCAATGAATACGGTTGTCCTGATAGCTGAAATATGGAGAAGTATCAGGGAAAATACAATTGATTGCACCGATGGAACTGCCGGCAAATCTGCCGCGATAACTAGAGGAAGCTGATGCAGAAGAAGCGAAGTTCGCAGGCTATCATAAAAGTTTATAGCATAAGCGATTTAATAAATGTGAGACAAAGGATTAATCATTTGAAATTTGATCTTTCAATTTTTCTAGTGAATGTTTGATCGATGGATTGTTGCAAGCTCCACCTTCTATGCCAATATAGCCATGCTACCCACCATTACAATAATACTGTCGTTTCTTTTTCCCCACGTGTCCTATTTGTGTTCATCCTCGCCCTTCCCAGGTCTTTTAGTACACGCCCACTCAATATCACATTCCCACGTCTCAACTTCATACTCATCGGTTGGTCCCCTTTCTTCTTCTTCTCTGTGAGTTTATTAATTTACGTTAAATAATATAAGTTTTTGTGTGGTCATCGTATTCATCAAATCGCTATGGTTGGGAGCGGAACTGATGGCCGCCAATGAATGATTGGTCATGGTATTCATCAAATCGCTAAGGTTGGGAGCGGAACTGATGGCCGCCAATGAATGATTGGTCATCGTGTATTTTCGAATTGTAATCGTATATTTTATTATTCGTCTATTGCATTAATAAACGGTTTAATTACCCAAGTTTGAGATCAACTCAACACAACAATCAAGGATTCTACAGCTTTGCTACAAAAGGGAAAAATTCTCTACGACAGGAACTGTTCGAACCATCAGAAAATGAACTATTTCCTTTGTTCATAAAATCAATAAAATTTTTTGTAAGATATCATTTTAAATTGTCACTTGCATTTCACACTTTGTTAGTGACAAGTTTGGACTACTTATTGCCGGTTGTTTTTCCAAATAAAGTCTGCTAAATTGTTATTTTGAAATCCGTTCGGATAATTTGAAATCACTTTGTATAAGCCGAAATTAAAATGAAAAAAGCAAAAACTCACTGATTGGCCATTATGATCTCTTTTGATGTATGATTGTAACGATACTTCGATGAAAATATTTTTGAAATTCATTACTAATTCTTCAAAGTTTCCTATTTCGACTGAAATTCACAATGTTCATTTAATGCGGATATTCGTACTCCTATGAAATTCATTATTTGTCAGTGATTAATTGCGATAATTGTCAATTGTTATCAGATCATAGGAAATGAAACCTGCAAATAGCGCATTGAGAGGTGTTCGATTGAGCGATGAAGAATTTAAAGAATTAAATTCAGCGCATTTCTCACTTCGAATAGCAATTATATTTCTCATTGTAGCAATTATCATTTTTGCTTTGATGGAATTTATCAAATTACTTTTTCAAATTATGAAAGTACACACTGAAGCTGATAAGGTACTATCAGTCAGTTAGCCTTAACAATTTCCTTTATCAATTGGGCTTAACAATTTATCTTTATCAATTATCAAACAGTTGATAGATACGTTCAATGATGATATGATGAAAAGGTTTACGTCCCACGTCTAGTTTTTTTTTCTTATTTCGCGTGATCCGTTTTTGATTTTATTGTCTCGCGTTTTTTTTTTTCAACAAGTTTGTTCATTTTTTTCTTTATAAATGTCAAGAATTATGTTTATGCATTTTTAGCAGTTCAACCATGAAATACCCGAAGTTGTTGTACAATCGAAGAAATCAAAAAGGTTTTTCCTTCGTTTTCTTCATTCGTTAAAAATCGAAAAAAATTTTTGGAAAGTGGTTGCATTCATTTTTAAATCAAAAATATTGATAATTCAAGAATTGAAATTTTAGTTTTCAGTTGTAGCAAGAAGAGATCAAAAAGTTTATTGCCAAGTAAAGAGATGAGCATTCAATTATCATTGTCAAATGAGGGTGGAAGAGATAGTACAACCACTGAAGATCAGGAACAAACGTTTCCTGGAATGACGGCGTCCATAAAAAAGATGAAACCAAAGAAGGCAAAAAAGGAAAGCAAAGAGGAAACGAAGAAGGAACAGGTAGAAAAGGAAAAAAGGAAGGATATTTCCAACATTTATCACTTTCGTCAAGAATTATATTTCAGCTAAGAGAATCAGGACAACCGAATCAGGAATTTGATCATTTCCTGATGTTACGCTTAACTGATTAGATTTTAAAAAATTCACGGGACGTGCAACTTTGACGAAATGAGAATGGAAATATTTTCATATGTAGGAGAATAATTTTCACTCATATATTTGTAGCCCGAAAATTATGTCCGAAACCGGATGGAAGTTGAACGAAATATTATGGAAAATGATGATGCAGAAGATTTCACGGATGAACTTCCATCACCGGCCATCAAGGATTCGCTCGCACTATTTGGTAATTAATCTCAATGAATTTACAGGTTATCGATAATTATTATCAATGCAGTATCATATACCAACCTGAACTAATGACAAGCCAGGTTTGCTTTGACATTTTTCAAGGTTCATCGAATCGCTCATCTACAGCGCCATCAATCAAGCCGAAGTCGACACCTGTGGCAGTGAAAGCTCAAGATTCGTTGATGGTCGTTAACAATCAAGCAACATTACAGCCATCTCGTAGTGCCGAGAAGCTCCATGTTGAGAAGGATACCACGGTGAATACGGTAGCATCGAGTGATGCACAGTCGACACTTCTGGCAGCACAAGCGCAGGATTCCTTGATGACTATCAACGGCGAGAAACCACTGCAAATGGCAGGTAGTGCTGAACAGTCGAACACGGAACTAAATTCGGATGAGAAACTTTATGAACAAAAGGATGCCTACCTTTAAATTACCTGAGGAAATTCTATTTCTCTCTTTCTCATTCATACATTATCACTGTTATCATTCTAGAAGCAATGAAGTATTAAATCTCATCGTTTTTCCACACTTTATCATAATGAAGCAAGTAATACAGTTACTTCCACTTATCTAAACTTTGCAAATACTTCCTTTACCTACAATTTGACACTTTTGAACTTTGAAAGGATAAACAATCACTGAGTGTTTTAATGGATTTCAATAACGATAATAGTTTCATTTCTTTAATTTATTCTTATTAATGCTTATTTCTAATTTAAAGCAACTTTTTTCCAATTTTATCGTACAATTTCAAAACAATCACAATTTCAACTTATTTTTTCATTAGCGTCCTTCGATCATTTAATAAATGATTTATGAGTATCAAGAAATTGAAATATTTTTTTTCCGTATCTGTATTTTTGTTATATACCACAAAATCAAATATGGAGAAAAGTGTTGCAATTTTCACATTATCATTATCAAAAAAAAAAAAACCCATGAATTTCTAAAATAAAAAATTGTCTTTTGGCATTTTAACGAAACTTCACCAATGCCACATTTCCCTGTATAAAATCGTTCGTCTTCATTTTTTTTTTAAATGTATAGTTCATAACATTGTTGATGTATGTGTATAGTATGTATGCACAAGTTAAATTACTCGGTAATTTAACGACTCGCACCGAAGACAGTGTCAGGCGGGGAGTTTGACTGGGGCGGTACATCTGTCAAAACGTAAC
>JABVXS010000811.1:0-22857 GCA_013365335.1 Madathamugadia hiepei | reverse complement strand
CCATCGCTTCTGACGACTGAATTAGCTCTAATGGAATGTTATCACACCCTGAAGCCTTATTTTTGGATATCAGATTGATAGCTGCTAGAACACTATATACATGCATAATATTCAGGGCAAGATTAAACATACTAATTACACTAATCAAATAAGTTTTTCAGAAGAACTTGAAAATATTTCTCAAATCGTACTTGATATATTGTCTTATTATTGAGCATATCTGTTGCATGATCACACATGTTGGATCTAAACGTCGCAAGCATTCGACTGCACTTGCGTAACCCTCCAAAATTTCCGTTGTTCCGATTCCTAGAAGCGGATTTTTCTCTCAAACTTATATACCACTAAAAAATGTAAAATATTTTCTGCATACTATTCCTGCTATGCGATTAATTTTTAATTAATCCATGATGTGTTAAACATAATCACTTATATACACCACTAAAAAATGACTTTCAAAATATTCGGAAAAGAAAGAAAATTCTAAATTTATGCTAACCGACGTGCAGCAACCTTTGCTGGACATCTTTCGCTAATGTATCCATCAATAATATTCGCCCAAAACCACCATTATTTTGCATACAACAACGTAAATCATCGATCACTCCACTTGATTGTGGATTTTCAACTATTACAAGGTCATAGATCTGAATATACACATATAGCTAATGTCAAGAGCACATGTTCCACTTTTTATATTGATAGTAATTTCATTAAAATAGTGATTTTTCACGCATGAGGTCTGCTACCTAACTGATTGCTACAGTATCAGTCGTTTGCCATGGTTCAACAGGGTTCTTCTATTAAATTAAGCCCGTCATCCCTACTTGGATGTTCGGTACTTCCGAATCAAATCATACCTTTGCAGCAAGCGTAGTTATGAAACATTTTTCCATCGCTTGTTGAAGAGCTTTTTTTGTCGGTTTTAACCGTGACAAGCCTATCGTTGCAGTCCAATCCGTAATGCGTCGACATCGCTGTAAATCATCAAAAATATCAGTCTTTCTGTAATTTACTGTATTATTCGTTTCCTCATACCATTATTGAAAATCAGTATTAAATAAGAGATCCGATATTACCCTAATACTTTACACCTACGAAACGCGAAATACTCGTCACGACGACGTTTTTAATAATGAAATGGTCAATTCTCACGTTTAAATATATTTTCGGATAAAAGAAACAATGCATCTAGAACAAGAATACGAGCCAAGCAGAAGACGTTAGAAACTCAAAAACTTTTTTACCCCTGTGTTATCAGCAAGTGATATCATCTCTGTTGGCAAATCACATTTACGCTTCACCAAATCTGCAATGATGTACCAAACCACTTGATTATGAGCTTGAGATACGACTGACATAACGTCAAAATCAGCCGGATCTATTCTAAAAATTTTAAAACGTTAAATTGTATTTTCAAAAAAAAAACCATTACACTGACCGAAACTTTGAATATTTATTCCACCAGATACATGAAATGCATGATTTAATCAGGAATGTCACAAAATATATTCATTTATAAAATAAACAACAAAAAAACAACAGATTACACCTGAAAATTTTTCAACAAGTAACACTTCCTCAAGAGGCTTTTACTACAGTGATTTACAGATGAATGATAATAAGAACTAACAAATGCATCACTGTTTCTCGAAGCATGGCTAGCAAAGTTTCACGACAAGTAGATCCTTCGCTTTCCCTTGCTTCCAACATTTCATATAAAAGGAAGCTGACTTTAAATGTATTGCTCATTACAGTTTTACATTTCCTCTCTATCTAAAAAGAAATAATCGTCATAAATGAAATGAAATAAGCCACAGATCACAAAAGCCTTCATATGAGCATTATTATTTGCACACTTCAATGATTCCTACCACTGAGAAGCCACCGCAATTTCTTTTGCAGGTTTTTTTTTTCCATCAGTTTGTGTTGACAATTATAAAATTAAGGGATTGAAAAAATAATAAAGATTAACGTCTAAAAGCCGTAACACAAAAGACCCACAGAATTTTGAATGTGCCTACATGAAATCTTTCCTTTTGACTACCATTTGTTCAGTGAAGTGTTGTTTTAAAATGCATGATGCATTCATTATGTGCAGCGTAATTCATGCATCTAATCTAACTATCAACTTGAATACCTACGACTCATACGAGTCAAAAGAAATTTAACAAGAACTTATCGCATTTGTTAAAAGTCTTAATGGGAATTTTTTCAGAAATAACCATTTAACATTTGCCATAATTTAAAAATGTGAACTAACATCGGATTTAAACAATATATTTCCAGCAAAATTCAAAATTCTCGTCCTAAGATGTTCAGCACCATGCTTGTTACCAACCATAATTTTTCGAACTCTCTAAGAAATCCGCAAAACAAATTAGCCAATAATTACTGAAAAGCTCAAGCAACAACCTGGGCAAAGCAGTTATGCCTTCTAATGTTTGAAAAACTATCCATTCCAACCCAAGATTTTGTCTTGATGTTAGGTAGAACGCAGTATCTATTTTGGAATCCATTAAAACTCTGTGATATTACTTTGTATCACAAACGACACCGAAAGGGAAATTTTCCTTTCAATCCATTAGATGAACCACTTTTGGTCTTAAAAGTCCAAAAATTTTCTACATATTATACATCTGAAGTCAAAAATTTAAGAGTAGCGAGGAGGGATAAATCTATGCAAACGTTAAAAACAAAACATATTAAATTTACCTTATTAATAGTGCTTTCAACAGTCATAACCGTCTCATGTAATGCGCTTACTGTGCAATAATTTGGAAGTAATAACATTTGATCAATAGCTTTACGAAAGCGAGGAAGAATGACTGTCGTTACGAATTCTCTACAAATGTTGTTGTTTCACTCAATGAAGTCAGTGATAAATGTAAAATTTACTGATAAGCAAAAACTGAGAAAAAAAAACTCGAATGAATCCCAAATTCAACTAGGAAAAATTGGTACATAAACTATGTTTTGTTTTTTTTTTCTTTTCTGCTACATTTGCATTAGATGAATAAAATAAACTATTGCTACCTGCACATCGCATAAGCTTTCTCCGTATTCAGCATAATCATATCTTCATCAGAGGTTGATATCATCGCAGAATTGGTGCAAGAAACAAGCAACTAATGCAAAATTGCACGTTGTACTTTAAATTCCAAACAACCAACTATTCAAATAAATCACGAAAACTTTCAATAATCCGATATCTTGACGAACATTTCATTTGGATATATAAAACTTTCCCCTGTTAACACTCCACTGCAAGAAATGCCACCTGTGAAAACGACCAACCGTTTGTTCGCTTCGAACGGCAGTAGATTAAAAAGCATGCAATCAATATCAATGCTCCAGAAAAGCCTAAATATCTGAGGAAGTCTTCAAAAAAATGAAAGCAAAGAGATCCGGGTAGTAACAATATCGAGAAAGAAAAAAATGGAAAAGAAAAAAATTTTCCTGCAGTGGAAATTTTAAAAATTTCATTCACATTATTGGCCCAACCTAGATAATCTTAGTTGGCCACTCCATTATGAAAGTCTCAACTGATGTTAAGAAGTTATAGATTAATGAGCTTTAGATAATCAAATTCGTACAGATTACATTTAGCTAAAAACTATTACGACAGGAAAAGTACACTCATTTTTTTCAACGATTTTATTATCAATTATTTACAACTTTATGCTTCAATGCGTACAAAACAGTGATAACATGATTCATATCCGAATATTTCCTAAGCGCGTGAGTTCTCGACCAAATTTTTCGTACAGCTCACCACCTTCCTGAAAACACAGTAATCCGAGGAAAAAATGCTAACCCCCAACATTGATAAATGCATAAAAATCACACACAATAATCATATACTAGAACCAAGGAATTTTTTAGAATTCAAAAAACAAAATTGATTTTAATAATTTCACTTGCAGTAAATATACTGCTAATTATTTTAAAAAAAACAACTTTTCGCCTAAAGTTTAGAAAAACTATACAATACATCTAAAGATTCACTTCTCCGACAAAAAAGATTATCAATACGTTAATCTTACAGAAGTAGCATTTAACAATGACATAGAAGTCAGTGAAGAACTTCGAACTTTGGAAAAAGTGAAGAACTTTGAAGAGTTTCCAAATTAATATATTTCTTGATATGTTACCTTAAAAGCTGCACTTGGTTCTCGCATCGTCAAGGCTATTCTCCGACCATGGATATGTTCTGGGAAGACGGCATGCCTCCATGAATAGCGAATCTCATCAAACATGCATACCATTGTCCTAACCATTTAAAAAAAATTCATCTTTTTTTACAAAAAAAAAAAATTATTCACGTCCAACCGATCCTTTTATGTTACCACTATATGCAAATCTACGTATTTTACTTCTCATCTTCTATGTTTATCTGTTCGAAATGTTTCTTCAACAAACAACTTCACAAAAAAATGCAAAAAATTTTCGCAGATCTTAAACACACCTTCTGGGCAACGGGACATAGATGATTAACTTCTTCTCGTCATTTGCATACGTCAATACCGATCTGCTCAAGAGGTTAACGCTAAAACTGAGACAAATAAAAATCGAAACAAGTAAGGAATACTTCAAAATGAAAATGAAAAAAAGAAAGAAAAGTTTCCGATAAATCCGGTTGAAAAATGAACCGAACATTCAAAAAATATTTCACGGTTCGAGAAGAAATTAAATTAAGTTAATCGCTTCACTTAAAAAAAAAACTATGGCAAAATCCTAACCAAGGATAACTAGCCTCTGCGTGAAAAAGAAAACCAGAAACAAACCAAATTAAACGCTCTCCCCAAATCCACGTATCGTCGCAGTGCATTTCAATGCTCGATAATCGATCATCACTATATTCCAAATTACATAATTCAAATGGCTGATACGAACCAAATAAATCACGAGAAATTGAATTCATTCTATTCAGTATTAAGTCCGTATAGCTCGGCATCCCACAAAAACGATCCATTTTTATCTTCTTATGTTTGAAATTGACACGTGGACCATAATCCTGAAAGAGATGGCGCTAGAGACCTTAAAAAATCAGACTTCATGATTACTGATACAGAAAAATACTATAAAATGGACATAGAAACTGTGCAAGACGTAGTTTTCATTATTCTGATTTCGTTACCGAAAACCCTCAAGTGAGTTATTGTTATTATAAATTCAGTCATTAATTCATCCTCAGTTCGCGAAGACCTTCCTAACAGTATTCTTAAGGATATAAAAAAAAGGAAAAAAAATCAAAAACAAAGAACCTGTTTTCGACGTCCTGATTGCGAAAGAGCCCAATCCGTCTTACCAATTTCATTAACGAGTTCTACCTCTTCATCTTCACTTAGGAAATCGGTTACAAGATGCAGACCAGAAACGACCAAATAATCCTCAAATATTTTTAACCGTAACGAATAGGATGAAACTGTGCACTGCGACGATTAAACTTTCAAACATATGCAAAACTGGAAATGTGTCTCCATCGATGAAAAGTAAGAAATCATATGTATCATCTGTAATTTTTCCTGTAGATATGTTACGAATGAATTACCTTAGACTTATTTTCATTTCCGTTTATCCTATCAGCAGAATCATGAATTTCAGCTAGTCCCGGACGAACAGATAATGAACTATCGCGAATAGCCAGATGATGATGCGCAGAATAAACATACTTTTTATATTCCGCATATGGATACTCGTTACATGATTTTAGTTTTGCTACTCTAAATATTTAAAACAATCATACCGATTCTTGGTTACGCTATCATCTAAAAAATTAAATAAACAACTAGAACATTTGCGCACCATTGGCTGCTTTCATTATGTATACTGATACTGTTGACTACCAAGATGTTTATGTACAGCAACTAATCAAACACAACACTAGCCATTAAATAAACTGAATAAATCTAACGTATCCCAAGCTAAAAAACAGAAAATGAACCATACAATCTTTGCTTCATTTAATGTTAAAGGTCTGATTCTAAAATGTCAGCCTTTAACATAGGTGAACACCAATAATCAACGGTAAGATTGTTTGCTTATCGATTTAAAATTTAAATACGTGTATATTAACGAATTCGTAAGACTCCCCAAATTGAAATGAGAATCAAACTGCTGTTACTATAAAATATAAATCTGCAGCAATAAATCCGCAAAGTTCTTCCAATGACTTCTATCAAATATCGACGGTTTACACGAACTTTTTCCTACCTTAAAGTATCCTTACATGCAGCACAAAAGCGAACTCCTTTACAACCACAGTTCGGGTTCTTTTCCACATTGGATTTCACCTCTACCATTAGTGCATCAATAAATAACCTTAATCAACACTAATTAGCATATCCATTCATCCATAAACAAACAACCTCAATTACATATAAGCGAATTGTAAATTACGAAATTCCATATAAATGTCGTTTTTTGATCTAATGATATAAACTGTTGGCAAAGATGCATACATAAAATTTGACGAATAGTAAAATCCAGGAAAGAACCCAAACGAATACGACAGCTGAGTGATTAATTTAAACAACTTTCCCTGTAAAATACAACATAACAATGAATTATATAACTACGAGTGCTAAATCAGATCCACAATTAACAATAGTCTGATCAAAACAAAAAATTTGCTGCAATGAAAATCAAGAAAAAAAATTGATTTGAAAATGCCAACTGGTTTTCCCGTAAATAAACTCTTCCACTTATAAATGCCAAAACAAACAATAACGATCTGCTTACGATTGATAAAACATGCAAACGAAAAAAAAAGAGTAACTTTTCTACTTCACAAATTTCCCATACCTAAATGACATCTTTTGCGCGGATATGAGAAACATCCGTCATCATCTTAACATTTCTTTGAATTAGGAAAAGGTATTTTATGACTAGCTCTCATCGCACAACATCAAATCAGTTGATAAAACACACAAATCAAACGAAGCACAACAAATTTTACACCTTTTTTTCGCTTTAAAATGAACAATGGCACAGGAAAAATACAATGAAATGTTGCACAATCATAATTACTTTCAGGCATTAAATTTTTTTAAGAGAAAAAACTGAATTTCTGACAATTAGAAATTGATCCATAACTGAACTTTTCGGAAAACAAAATTCAAATTTCACTTAGAACACCGTACATACCAACAAAAACTCAGATATACTGATTTCAAACACTTAATTTTTTACAACCCTAATTATAAATAAGCATACTGCTAGTACGCAAACCCTTTTCTTGTTATACACAGATTTACCAAATGAAAAATAGACACAGTTTCAATGCATGCATCAGAGGACCAAATGAAACGTAATAATTTGATAAAAGAAAATTCCAAATACTTAAAAACAGATTGGTGATACTAAATTTATCAGATAATCGAAAAACAGTAATTCTGAAAAACAATATCCATGAACTGTAGTAAAAGCTCGTCACTTTCAACAATGAAATTCATAAAATCAGTTGACACGGAATCGCTAAGATCTAGGAAGCTTACGGAAAAACGATAGTCAGAACAATGGAAAATCAAATAATAACACATAAGATTGAGAAATCGACGTGGGAAAAAACTGCATTACAACTCTTTTCTCGGTATTTTTCCTATTCTTTCGTTTCGATAAAAGAAAAAGAAAGAATTTCAAATGCCGTCCGAACAACCAATTAAACTTCTGGATTAAAAGTCATAATCCTAAATTTCCGGTTTAAAAGCAATCTTTAAATGGAAGTCTTCTTCCGTCCAACCTCTTTGATAACCATTCTATTTCGCTTCAAATAACAAGAAGGAATTGAAAAGATACTGTCGTTAATCCTTTCATTCCCGCCGATGCTCTCTAAACGACGTCGTTTCTGTGACGCATACGATGAGGCTGATGAAGTTGATGGGAATTCTTGCACCGCATACTCATCGACTGCCTGGAAAAAGTAGAAATTATGAATAAAAAAACGAAAAACCGATCGGATTATTTAATGTAGTGAAGAACTCGCATGCAGCCAAATAAGTGAAAAAACTCACTCCTGTATCCACTACTTCGTCCTCACTTTGCGTTCGGAATATATCATCGAATATTTGCATAATTTTCGCGTCAAATCGTTGCTTCATCATTGCAGTGGTGCGATTAACTGCTCGTGTAACCTCTCTTCGAATGGCTTGCTGCACATCAAATAGTAATTGATTTTTAAGAGCATTCATCTCAGGAGTTAGCTCGATAGTTGGACCAGGAGGCGCTATGAAGCTGAAATTTAACTTTCTCACATAATCTGCTTTTGCAAAAAATAGCCGAAAAGACAAAACAGTCACTGAAACTGATAAAGCGTTTGGGCCACACACCATATATATATATGGTTTTTGATAAGTCCTCGATATGACGATGCTACCCTAAAATTTTCCCTCCACTAAAACAAATCTGTTCAAACCATTCTACGAAGCATAAAAAATTATGAAATTCTCCCATTGATAAAATATTTGACAATGAGTTTTTAAATATTTTTACGCCAGCGCAGAATCAATAGTGTTTGTCTGAGTTATACAGTTGTGGAATTACCAACTTTTCATCTCCATCAATTTCTTCATAACGACCAATGTCGTTACCATGAATGCTAGTTTGGTATGATCCTTCTTCAAGTTCCGCCGCTATTGCTGCTTTCTTTAACAATTCTCTCTGCCGGAAATATGCTGCTTTAACTTTTTCCCATGATGGGAAAAGCTTTTGTAACGTGCCATGTATATTTTCATCTCCAGAAAACGACGCTTCTATTTCGGCCATTTTATCTAATCCCTGGAATATCAATGATATAATGATAACACTTCAACAGAAAATTTGAAAAATCCAATGTGCGAATCAGAATTTAGAGTCACATAAGAGAACTTAATTAATGAAGCTCACACCACAATATACATCCCGAAAGGATTCCACAAACTCGGATTCAGACAAATAAGAATGACGACCTAAACGGACTACGACAAAATCCTAATGATACAAAAATTATTAGAAAATTAACAAACTTCCGCATGAGCCTCCCGTGGATTTTTTTCACCCTTTCTAATACTTCTCCGACACTCTCGATCCAAATTTTGAACTAAAACACTTTCTTCCGACTGTGGTTCACATCTACGATGGTGAAGGGGCCTATCGATTATCTCACCATATTCTACTTTCACATATGCTTGCCGATCTGGTCCGTAAAGGCGCTTAGCCCTGGAACATCCAAGGCACCTGCAAAAGCATACATAATATTCTATTGCAAACAACCCATATACCAAATCTTGCAGCAAAAAAAAAACTTATTTAAAAACAAAGTGATTTTTCTTTCTTTTATTCCCTAATAACTTCCAGAAATCTTTTCAATACTGAAGAGGTTATACACCACAATAATCTGGAAATTCTTTGGAAGCCCAAACACATAGGTTCATCACAACGTTTTTCATAATATTTGCAAATAAACAAATGCAATGTCGACCTGTAATACGACCGAACACCATCTGACGACTTTTTCATGTATGAATATTGCCGAAATCCCTCATTTTCTGGCACAGTAATAAGCGTTTCGTTTAGATATTTCGAAAGTCCTGGCCTAGCTATCAAGACAGTATCGCTGTAAATTCAAAATCATTTTCGAAAAATAAATACAAGCAGAAGTTTTCTGTACCAAAGGCAATCATTTATTTTAACATCAGCCCTTGAGGACTCTTAAAACTAACTCAAATCGTGTTAAAAAGAAGGAAAAATTCTCACGTTTCTTCCGGTTCCACCGGTGACTGAGCCTTGTCATCCGTCTGTAAAATTAAATAATAGAAATGGATAAAAATAAGTTGCATAGTTTGTGCTTGGTTGCTCTTCAATTACGAGCCGATTTATGTCACATATTAGTCCATTAGAGAAAACTCACTGAAAGTCTCCAAAACAAAAATAAATACTTGTTTTTTTAGATATCGACAAAGGGTGGGGCTAGAGACATCAATGTCTAGATTCTCTTTGATCAATTTCGCAAGTTCCGTTAAGCTTGAAACCTCGCCACGTTTGTAGCCTTCAATTAAGTCTCTCAGCACTCTGAAATGAAATATGAATGTTCCTTTGTTCCCAAACACGAACTAGAGTTTTGAATTTTAATTGTCAAATCTTCTAAAAAATCTATCGTGAAATAACATACGCTTCCTTGTCTTCATCCTCCATCTCTGTCGTGCCGCGACACCTAGTCAGAAGGCTGCAAAAAAGACAATGTTTTATTTATGTTTATGAAATGATGAAAGCTTTCCAATCTCAAGAAATTTTATTCTCCCTCTCTGACAATCGATAAAACGTTCAGATAAATAAAAATGAGTGATCTCTGCAAACTAAAATTCGGAAGAGTAAAAGAAAACCTTCTGTATACGTGGAAGCATAAAATAAAACATCCTTCATAATTAATTTTTTTCGCTTATATGTTTGGCATAGCAATTTCATGAGCTAAAGATATAGTGTGTCTACGGAATAAAACAAAATATGTTGCCGAACCTTTCGATGCATTTATTGATCGCCTCGTCTTCTTCAGTGGGTGATTTTACTACATATCCAACCGTATCGAATGACCTCGCCCACCCCATTTCTTTGAAACGCGACTAAAATTTGAAACTTACATATAAGTATACATATATGAAATTATATGTATAGTTCAAAATTTTGCTTGACTCGCCGCTAGAATCGCTAAGTGAAAAAGAATACATACACTGGCTAATACCCGTCTACACATATTCAGTTGCCGCGCTTCCAAATCTTCCTGTGTTCTACGAAATACATCCACCGGTGTAGGAGTACACAGTTGATTATGTGCTGGGAATGGATCCGTAACTATAACGTGATCACGCATTTTAATTGTGGGCCGTTCACCCTGGCCATATTTTTCATAGAGGTGATCACAGGCGGAGCAACGATAAGAAGCGCTTCGACCCGTAGTACTAGTACGACGATAAAGACGAACAAAACCATTATCTTCATAAACAGCAAGACCGTTATCGTTGCCACGACTCGTTTTCACGAGCTCGAAATGTACATCATACCCGACATCATCAACTGGTGCTGGTGAATCATCCGGCTCAACCTGAACTTGATACCCTGGTTCTTCTGCCACTTCACGTTTTATGCCCTTAAACTGCAATCATCATCGACAAAAGTGATTCAGCCATTGTATCTCTTTGAGCATGATTCAGATGAAAAAACCTTCCAGCTTCATTTTTTTTTAAACTATTGCGACAGCTTTTTACAGACGGAAAAGAATGTTATGACAAAGTAAGAAGCTTATACTGTTATTCTAATTGCCCAAGCTACGGAACGACAGAATTTCATAGTCAGAAAAAATATATATTGCACAAAAATACGAACTTTGGTTACTACAATTATACCTAACCCTCCATTTTTGAGCTTGTCGATGTGAATGCATTTGAGCACCAGTAAAAATCATAGCTCCTTAAGAAACCAAAAATGTTGCACGATAACTGCAAAAATAAATAAATAATAATGACATACCCGCAGCAACCTATTAGCATATGTTAATACAGTAGAATGCGAAACATTACGACCCAAAATATCCGATATTTTGTTAGCTGCACCCCTTGAAGTTATATCTTTGTTAATGAAATCCTCCACGATACGTCGCACATCTGGTCTCTGCCACAGTGATGGATTCCTAAGTCTTTAAGTATATTAAACAATAATAAGCAACATACTATATCATGTCTGTGCGTCATTTGAATAAATATTACAGAATTATCAATGTTGTACGCTAAAACGAAAATTAAAAACATATCAGGCAATGGGGATTATTACCACTGTGCATTGATATCACTATCATTTCTCAACATATCATTAGAAACTGTTAGAAAAAGTGAAACAATTCTTGAATGTCGTTCAGTTTTTCATGCAACACAAACTAATTAAGATTTTGAATGTCACTTTCTCGACTGCCTGGTGCCATATGAATTTCCGTCACCGCTCTCAAAACTTTCATTTTGTTCCTGTTCCACATTTTCTCCGTCAAACATGTGTTCCTCCATTGCTTGAGTAAGTTTGCTTTCCGTAAGTTTACTTAAATATGCCTGCAAAGCTATTCATGAAGTGAGTGAACATCAATGCTCACGTTCACCGTTAACATCATAAGAAATAAGAATCCTTTTAAAATCGTAGCCTTCCCCTAGATGGAGCTGACAAACAGGCTTCGTAAATTTAAATATAAAAACTGAAATTACCAGCAGACCTTTTGTCAGTCTAAACTTAAATTATGTCGTATGATCAACTGCAAGCCATCCAACATCAAAACATGGTATGTATTTTTAGTGAGTCATTTAACAGACGCTTCGAAAAAAAAAGAACCTCTTTATCGACATTCTTGTCACTATTTAATGAAACTTTGTAAGGATTCAGAATACCATCATCAGTCATCGATGTTACATCAATGTCAGCTTCCATTTCCTTAGAAATCATGGAACCGATCATACATGTAACATACGATCCGAAAAATGAACCAAAACAATTATCCAAGGTATACACTAGAAAAAGGTAGTTTAAGGTGACTTAAGATAATGCCATATTCTTAAAGCTAACTGAATCATAACAATGACGCAGTCCCAGTATCAGATTTACGGATGAAATGACCTGAGTATCTTCGTTTGACCCATCCACATATCGGCCGATACAACTTTTCTTGTTGAATTATTTCGTGAAACTCATAGAAAGGTCAAATTTTTTAACTAATTTCCCATGCAGTTAGTTCAAAATTACAATTCAATTCCATCTCATTCTCCGATATTCTTGCTTCGCACTTACTAAATGTGCGCAATTATCACTTATCAGTCGCGTAGTAATCCACTTAGATTACCGACCAGTGGTAACACAACTACAACAACAAATGCGCCATAAGCGGACAGTTTCAAAGTTACCAAACCGCGACCAACGAACAAAATCCGTCCACAGCCCGGAGCAAAGATCCATACGAAACCCTCGCTGGGCGACAATGACGTGGCCTACAGAGACCAACGCTTGTGACAGCATCGCTGTGGACCACTGATCTGGTTTATGCTACTCTGAATGTCGCAATGTGAAATTCCTACCTTATTTCGCGGTCCAACGTATTAACAAATTGTTTACATTTCCCACAGTCCATTTTATACTTCGACAAGTGTAACGGCTAAAAAGCCTTTCAAGTATGATGTCCCATAAGCTTTGAATCGAAACCAACTTAATTTCCGTTCTCATTATGTCACAGTTCACGTGTGCTATGTAGTGAATTAGACTGAAAAGCATTTTTTTTAATTTCCTGAGAATTGCTGCGACATCTAACTCTGATATACAATAATAGGTCAAACATTTGGACTACAATATAATCGATAGAAAAACAATTACAAACCGGAAATTTTACTAATAGCTAGATAATAGAGTACCATTGATAATATGAGACAAATAAAATGTGGATGAGTTTCCTGAAAAAGCTCCATTATCTACAACATGTCTTCCTTCCCTGGAGTAACCACCATTATCACTAAGACCAATTAATTTTAAAGGGTCGTCTAAACCTTCCACAAATTTGCGCATGATTTCCCAATGGAGTATTGGTTCCCGTTTGGCCCGTAACCACTTTTTGGTATTTCATAGCACAACCATATTTATTCTGGACGGGAAAAGTGAATACTACGCAACAGAAAAAATTTCGGCGGAGATGTGGGGGAACAGTATTACTGCTCTTGAGGTGCGCACGTAATTCGCGTGAAACATTATTTTGGAGAGTGGTACCATGGCTATGAGCTATGCAAAAGGTTTATCGCCGTACGATAATAAAGGTGTTCTAGGATTACCGGAGGTTTTCGTTTTACTGCTTTTTCCGGATGTCTTCGATTTTACCAATGTTTTAGCATTAACACCTTGCTAAATCGAGCCTTGATATATCGTGAATTTAGGTTATCGATGAGCATCATGAATTGAAGCAAAAGGTAGTTCAGCTTGCTAAGTTACTGCTAACTAGTCGTTGTTGTGTAGTGCATACGGGAGCTGGTGTTAGCACTGCATCGGGTATTCCGGATTTCCGTGGTCCCAGAGGATTATGGACTTTGGAGGCACGAAACGAACCAGTTAGTGAAGGCATCAGTTTTATTGAAGCCTTGCCAACCTACACTCATTATGCAATTAATGCGTTGGAGAGTAAAAATATTGTCAAGTGAGCTATGAGAATTTTATTTTATTTTTTACAAACTAGTATAAGAAAGCAGATTTTGAAATTTGGGTCATCACCAAAATTTCAGATTTCTCATCACCCAAAATGTGGACGGTTTGCACATTCGTTCAGGATATCCTTTGAATCGTATCGCTGAACTTCATGGAAATGTATTCTTGGAGAAATGTGCTAGGTGTGAAAGGTAATCAAAGTAATTTTTATCCGAACATTTTATGTCTGAATTTTTTTGTTGGTTTTTGTGGTATAGTCTTCTAAACAGTAGACGGTATTTTTATTTTTAATAACTTTAAGTAGATGAATTTTCAGTTTTCCTTCTTGTCCTTCAGGTACCTCTGAAATATATTGTACGGTTTTTCAAAAAATTTGATATAAGATTTTTTAAGGAAATATTACCGAACTATACCGGTGGGAAGTATTGGATTAAAAGCTACTGGGAAGCAATGTGAAGGTACAAACAGTGGACGGCCGTGTCGGGGATTGCTGCATGATGTTTGTTTGGATTGGGATGATCCACTGCCAGATAAAGACCTTTGTGCGGCGAATGAATTTTCAAGGTCACTCTAAAACGTTCCAGCAAAATTTCTAGGCTCTTTTCTGAGTTGGCTTATTTGACTTACAGTGTATTTTGTGTTGGGGTAAGCCTAAGCCTGAACAGTATTCGTGTTTCGTAGCTAGGGCCTTATACTCAGTATTTAATTGGAATTTTACTCTAGAGCTGGTTTCAGTATCATTTGCGTCAATTCATCCAGTGTAAGTACTTCAAACATAAATGCAGAAGATATTGGTAGTTTCAACAAGTAATTGTAGAAATGCCGATCTCAGCATTTGCATGGGTACAACACTCCAGATAACTCCTGCTGGTGATCTTCCGCTTCTTACCAAGAAAAATGGTGGCAAAATGGTCATAATCAATCTTTCGAAGACAAAACACGTAAATTTTAAAAAATAAAAGCATTATTGAATTTTTGCGTGTGACTTAATAATTCTTGAACACTACTACGGGATATTTTTGCATCAGCAACTGCAGCTTTTTTTATAATTTTTGCATGCACAAATAGACAGCTTGAAAAATTGATTGCTCATTTTTTAATCAATTTTGAATTAAGGATGGAAATGCCGACCTTATAATTAATGGACGAGTAGATGATGTTATGCAAATGCTTTTGACGGAAATAAATATTACTGTTGCACAGAAATTCAGTCCCGATTCTATTGTGTCTCTTTCTGTTCATGCACTGGAAAGGTTCACAAAGAACAGGAAGCGACGAAATGTGAAGGTGGAGAAGGAAGATTGAGTAGAAAAAATAACTGTAAGTAATATTTTTCACTTTAAGTAAAATAAAGTTAGGGCTAGTTTTTTGGGTAATTGTTTTGAGAATTATTTTCTTTGTCAAACTTTCTTAACTACCTATCAGGACATAATACAGTGGCTGTACTATAACACTGAATGTTTGTTGGCAGGCTGTTGGTTTTTTTTTTTGATTTAGACAATTTATGCGACAGTAACACATTAAGGATCAGTGTTGTTCTTGTTCTTTTACGGTAACATATGGTATTTTAAGCTGTCTCTAAGTTGGACTCAATGAGTATCACTGAATAAGATCAAGAGCTTTCGAGGGATCTGTCGTTGATGCTTGGACCTTAACTTGGGTTTTTATTTGCAATAAGTGATTGTTGTTACAATTGATTTAGTATATAAGCTAAATCCTGGGGAATTTTTTTGCAGCATCGTAAATATTGCAAACAAACATACGTATGGTGGAAGAGATAATGGATTGCAATATTTAAATATTTTTAAAAAAATTTCGTTGTTATAGGTTTGCAGTAGTTATTATGGGAAAAATGCATTGAAGAAAATTGGAGTTTCTTGACATTCTTGAATGAAGAAGGTAAGACATTCCAACGGAAGCTTATGCGGTTTTGATGGAAATCAGTTTTAACCTTACTAATAAATAGTGTAATTGGCATTGCAACAATAGCTACCGATTTCCAATGTACTTTAAATGATATTAATTTAATTGCATTATTTTGACTTTATTGCATTGTGTTTGTAGTTGCTATGTTAATTGTTTGATTGATTTCTTCTCAGAAATTCCGCGAATAGTTAGGTACCGAATTGATTTATCTGTGCATCCGGGTCGGTATTTTTCACTCCTGTATTTATCCATTTTTGGAATCCCAATTATGCTTGTAATATACCGTTTCTGGATCTGATGATATAAATGAATCCATCTGTTTTTTTTTAAATTTAACTTTGTTTGCTTACAGTTAGCGTTTTGCAACATAAGTTTGGATTGCTACATAACTACTGCGAAAATTCTTTCGGTCTTGGATAATATGAAACAACCTTACATTTTCCCTCTTTTCTTTCTGTATGCTAGATTGATGTATAGGCACGTTCGAATTCGTTTTTTTTTTCGTTGGGAAAACCCGAAAAAATTTATCTGCAAATTCACGTCTAACATTTGAAGTTACTGTATTTGTCTTTCTTTTTATAGTAATATCAGGTCAGAATGCCTTTGTACTATTACTTGCCGACTACTGACCTATGTTAATAGGTGGAACATTCTGTATAGAAACTTTCTTCATCCACTTATGCATCCATTGTTTCATTCTTACCTTGGGTCATTCAATGTGTTTGTATACTCGGCCATCTCATCGGCGAAACAACTGATTCTTGTCTTTCTCAAGCCCATCAAACAAACTCATCGCAAGATTTTGCCAATCAATGAAATTGGAAGAATTCTCCGTACCTTTCTAATAACATCTTACCTGCTATTGTATTTTGAGCAATGCCCTTGAGAGAAGGCATCAAATAATTTAGTTCTTGGGTCCTGGAATCTCTTGAGGTCGCTATTCGGAGTCCTCAATAAATGTTGGTAGTGGCATCTTTAGTAAATTTGCCACCAGCTTACATGCTATTTGGCAGGATCCTCTCGGGTTCGCTCATTATTCTTGTCACTTCAAGTTAGACTTTGAAGAGCTAACTTATGAGAAATGCGAATTGAATTTAGTCCACTTAATTATTTCTCTGTCAACTTTTTCTCCACTCTAGTTAGATCTACTCTTCCCACTTCATCGAGAGTAGATCCATTCTCCCTACTTCATTGAGAGTTTCTCCACTTTTGCTTTAACTGGTTGAGCACTATGACTGTACTATCAAGCAATGCCATACCTCGTTCACCAAAAACTTGAAAAAAATATTGTCTTTTTTGCGAAGATTGACGATGAAGCTATTGTATTGCCTGGCACTGATGCAGAGTGGTTAGTTAGAGTTTACAGATTACGGTAATAGTTCCGTGGAGGTGCAGAAAATACAGTTAATGAGTTAACAAAGCAGGTAAATGAGATGATTTGGCGAAGTTGAAAATGAAGACGAAATTGGAGCAAGCGGTGATGAACTGACTTTGTAAAAGGTAACAATAATCCTTTGAAAGGGTAAGCAAAAAAAGTTTGAGATTGGTAGCAAAGTCGCGCTTGACTGGACAGGTTGACTCATCGCTGTGAGCGTAAAAAAATATCCTTTGTGCGGATGAATCATCTACTTGGTAATAGTCTTAACAATGTGCTGTGAAAGGTTTATGAAATTAATTTCATTATTTCCAGCATTTTTTTTTTTGCTTTTCCGCTTTGTTAATATTTGTCAATCATAAATGTCAAGTGAGGAACAGCTGAATAAATTGAAGCTTTCATATTTAATGAAAACATCCACAGATATGTTTATCTTTTACCTTTGCTAATTTGGACTGATTTCGGTACATTTCAGGAGGGTAAGAAAAATGGATTAAGGTATAAAGCACTATGATGGAAAAACTTGTTTAATAGAAATTTGTAATTTCTTTTCAAACATTCTTTCGAACGAAATCAATTCATGGTAATTCAGAAATTTGTGGATCAAATTAGACCGTATAGAATTTGATAAAATCATCGAAAGGACAGAGAGGAGAGAACTCAATATTGAAGCGAGAAAAGTGTATACACCTTAATTCATTTCAATTCAAAAACAATTGGAAAAAGGAAAATTGTTATACCACTGACATAAATTATTTAATTTTTTTAGATTTAATTGAAAAAATTTTTTTCAACTTTCTTCTTTTTTGAAATTATTTAATCGATGATAAGAAGGTAACAACATATCATGGATATCACTATATGGTATCATGTAGGAATAATAATTACATGAAGAAATTTGCCCGAATATGCACATGGTGAATGAGTAATGGAAGAAGAGAGACAATTTGAAATTTGGAAAATTTTGCAAAAATGTAGAATAGCATGAATGATATTTAACAAAAAAAGAAAAAAAAAACTACATGCTATACAAAAGTTGAAGAAACAAAGTTTTCTCAACAATTCATCACAATGTCATTATTGATCGAAGTCGAAATTCTTACAAATATAAATATCAAACCTTAGGAGAGAATTAACAAATTACTAAAATGATATGCTATAGATGATAAAATTGCTACAAATCACACACATATGCAAACTATTTGAAAAGAGCAATTGGAATTGAAATTTTTCCTCGGGAATCATTACGAACAGAATTCTTTTCATATGAGATCATTAACAGTAATCATTTAAAAAAAAAAAACGAAAAAGAATTATAAAGTAAAATTGTGGAATACAATGTCGTAAGTTTCATTCGTCGCTACCATTGTAAGCATAATCTGCTTTATTGTGCATTATCAGACAATCTTCGACGAAATAAAAACTGTCGGAACGTGTTTCATAAGGATTTGCAATCATTTCATCGACTGAAAAGTATGAAATGATTATATTAATGAAAAGATAATCTAGGAAAAGGTGAGAACAACGAAAACCTACCACATTTTGCTGATAAGCTAATGCTTGAAATTTTCAACAATTAATAAAATAATTTCGGATAAATTTTTATAAATTAATAATTAAATCCGCTAATTCATTAAATTACACTTAAGCTGTCAACGTTAAGTGATGCTGACAAAATCGAATATTCATTTTGTGATCTCTATGCAATCAATGACACCAATTAGTTCCCTTTCAAAAAATAAAAAATAATAGAGTTCCATTCAAATTTTCTCTTTACAAAATTTGTAATACTTCTTGCTTTTTCTAAAATTAAAAATTTTGATTTATCTTTCGAAACTAAATCACACTGGCATGACCTAAAACAAAAAAAAAATGATCGAAAGAAAAAAAATCGCTGAAACATTGAAATTATTATTTTTTTTGTTATCAAAACCTAATTCTCCCGAATTTTTTTAAAACATAATCTATGAAATAGTTCCTAAAGAGATAGCTATCTTAACATTCACCAGAACTTTTAATAATGAAGGAAATAAAAAATTGTGATAGAAATAAAAAAATTACTACAAAATTATATCGCATATATTTGAAAAAAAAAAAAACTAACTTAAAGATTTGGAAAGTTGTGGAAAATCATAAATATGTTCGCAAGTATTTCTACTATTTGGAATGCAGAAGCCAAATTCAAAATCAAAACATTTTAACAAACGGTCGCGAAAGAAATGTCGTTCAATCATACGAAATTTATTCACCGGTTTACTGCCAACATTAAATTCAACACTAAATCAACACTCATTTACCAATTAACAAATAACATTGATGTTTTAAATTTTTTAACTTCGTTATAAAAAATTGTTCAAAAATACGTCAAATTTTCAAGAAAATGAAAAAAGTGAAAGTTTGAAAATTTTCCCTGCTAACTTATTAGAGCTTAAAAATATAACTTACGTTGCACCAACACGCTTAAGATGTAGGAATGAAGGTGTAAACTGGTAACGTACAAAACGAACAGCATCACATGTGTCATCATCGCATTTCTCCAAATTCAAATCATCTATTTCAAATAGTCCTGAAATTTTAAACTTTTTAAAAAAATTGACTTTTGTGAAAAAAAAAATTATTAATGAAAATTTGAAGCAATCAATTTTGGATATGTATCATGCAACAATATTTTGGGATATACATGCTTACATATACTACTACGTATGATGGCAACCGCACGTACGTGCAACCACATAATCATAAGTACATACAAATAAAATTACACGTTGATCAACGATGTTTTGTCGTTTTTTCCATGCTAATGAGCCAATAGCTAAGGGGAAATTGAAAAGTAAAATTTTTCCACTTACCAGCTGGAGGCTTGGCAATTTCAAATAGAATTTGATCTGTGTCTAAATCACGAATTTTAAATCTTGTAAATTCAATATCATAAATGTTCGCATCTGGTTCACATAAATAATCTGCAAAAAAGAAAAAGAAAAATAAAATAAAAAATTGCAATTTTTTATTTTAGGAAAAATAACAAAAATGGTTGAATTAACAAAATATTTATTCCTTTCTTCTTCTTTTTTTTTTTGTTTCTCTCTCTAACAAAATTCATTTTTATGACTAATTAAAAAGAAAGCTAATCGTAGCTAATTAAATACGATTTCTAACCGTTTCAAATAATATTTGCAAACTTATATGCTATTTTCAATGCCTCATAAATAACATTCCTTATGAATAATATCACACAGAATAACAATAAATAAAACGATGGAAATCATTTTCAATTGCAATTTCAAATAAGCAAAAAAAAACAACAACAACGCAAAATAAACAAACCATCGGTAATTCCGTTGAGGCGTAATATATCTTCCGGTGTTATTATCGTACGTGTTCGAAGTTCACTTTCCGTCAATGGTTCACGTATTCGACTATCCACAAAAATCGACGATGAACATCGACGCATCTCTAATTATCATACGATTTAGAATTTACATTCATAATGAAAGGATTGAAATGTCGCAGTACAAAATCATTACCTATTAATTAAGCATGACAATAGTAACTAAACAATTAATTAAGCTTGCCAATTATGATTTATACTTCATAAATTGTTCAACAATTTCAATTAAAATAATATGTTTTCTAGCGAAATATTTTTTTTCTTATCATGTCTTACAGAAATGTGATGATGGAGTAATTTTTGGAATATTCCTAATTATTGAAAGAAAAAATTGAGAGATAAAAAGAGAGAGAGAGAGAGAGAGAGACAAACAGACAGACAGCATCAATGCCATTTCTCCCTTTGCATTATTATCATTATTAATTAAAGGTGGTAAAAATCATGATGATCTTGAAATATGTGAATTTAAAGTTGTCAGGTTATTATGATTTTTTTTTCTTACAAATTTAAATTGAAAAAAATTAAAACGAATATTCATCTAAGATACATTCTCGTTCTTCAACAGATGATTAACTTCCGTTTCCATGACAAGAAATACAAATTAATAAGCGAAAGCGTGGAAGAAAGAGGGAGAGAAAGAGAGAGAAGAAAAATATTCCAATAAATTTAACTTTGACAACTTTCTACAAACAGGAATGATTGTTTTTTTTTTTTCATAATATGAATTACGTTGTATATTTCTATTAAAATTCCTACCATTACCAAAATCATAAATTTCTTTTGGTGAAAAATTCTTGAAATAAATTTTCTTAAACTATTTTTAGATTTAATTTATACTAAATGTTAAATTTCCAATACAAACATCTGTTACATCAACTGGAAGAGATGAAAGAAATCATAGTAATTGGGGAAGAGAGAGAAGAAAACAGAAAGGAATCATATGAAGTGCAGAGATAAAAAAAGAAAAAGAGATTATGAAAAAAGAAAAAAAGGAAAATAGAGAGAAATTGTTTCCATTTTTTGAAAGTAAAAATGAAATTGAATTCAGTTTGCTACAAATATTTCTTTATTAATTTCTGGTTTAGCATTTCCTATTTGAATCCCTAATAATCACAATTTTTCCGTACGTTACAAACAAAATAATTTTTTTCTTTTTTTTCCATTCATAAATTAATTATTTTTTTTTTGAAAAAATAAATACAACGATATCTTTCATATTATTTTTTTTACTTCAAAATTTCACCGAAATAAGAAAACTTTAGTATTTTTCGAAAAAGGATATTTTTAAAATTTAAATCTAATAAGATTGAGCAAAAAATTTTGCTCATAATTGAAATCGATTTTTTTCCTTTATGATGCAAACAATAATCGATAATCAATTATTCCAATGTAATCAATAAGTAACAATAATCGGTAATCAATTACTCCAATGTAATCAATAAGTAACTAAATCAACAACTCCTTCCCATGGTGGGAACCTTAAAGTGGCGGAGTGGCTGGACGGAACTGCTCACCTCACGTTGAGGATGTCACATCAGAGGACCAATCACCAAAGGATGCTCTTCAGGGGATCCCTTGGGCAAGGTGAAAGCGAAGAGACGTAAGCGAGTCATGGTTCGCCTGACCAGCGAATGAATTAAGACCAAGCAAACTGGATAGAAGTTGTGAAAAAGGGTCAACAAGAGGAAAATGGTTGAGAAATCGACCGAACAAAGAATTAACAACTGATAATCAATAATCAATTATATATTAATTAAAAACTTCGGAAGACTTTCTTCGCAGTAATACAATCAATAATTGTAATGTAATCAATAATCAATCATTCATTATCGACCATCAGTTCTATTTAGCGATTTGATATTCATCGTTCTCACGTTCCAAGTTCCTATTTTGATACCTTCTTTCTTTTTCATTATCCCCAAAGGAATCGCTGATGTCGTTCTACTAGTGCATTCCGATTTCGAAATACACCTACCCT
>JABVXS010000810.1:7808-22881 GCA_013365335.1 Madathamugadia hiepei | reverse complement strand
TTTCGAATATCTTCATTGTATGTGCTAGCAGCCTGATTGGTCGGTAATTCTTGCAGTCTGCTGGGTCGCCTTTCTTCCACATAGTACTCCACTGCCATATATCGGGGATTTTTGATTCCTCGATGACTTCGTTGAATAACTGGATGTCCGATTTCTATATGATCAATAACATTAAATGAAAAAATTTTTTTTTCAACGACCAATTTATCGAAAAGTAAAAAGGAGAAAGGGAGGAGTAGCAGAGGGAAAGGAGCAGAAGGAGTAGGCATAGAAAGTGAAGTTAGGAGACGGAGAGGTGGAAGTAGGAGTCGGGGGAGTGGGGGATGAGGCAGTAAGAGTAGGGAGCATCGCCGATGCCATGACCAGCAGCGAACTTACTCTGATGATGTCCTTCCAGCAGCACTGGCGTCACCGACGGCACCAGTCACATACACATACACGTACATATACATAGACATATACACGAACACACGTACACATGCACAACGCATATACACACATGCACATATACACGCACACATACACATGTACACGCATACACATTGGCATACACAACAAATACATACAAATAAACCTGCACACATGCACAAACATACACACACATATACATGCATATTAAAACTACCTAACAAAGCATATTAAACGTTTGAATGATTAAAAGGTTTCAAATAAAAATTTGGGCATTAATTAAAAGTAACATACGTCAGGTTGACGTGATAGTGCAAATTTGAAAAAGGAAGAATTTTAAGCGGCAAAAATAAAAGGAGTTATTGTTAATAAGGTTAAAGTTAGATCATTTGATTCGAGATTAGGTCATTCCAATGTAATTGTTTACACTTTCAAACTGTCTGAATGGCCTTTCCAGGCAGTTCTATTTATATTCCATTTGTTTATGAAATTGTTTTACTCCGAAAAATAGCATAAAAAAGAAGAGAGTGTTTTATTTGGGGAATGGATTGGGTAGCTTTTTATTTGTTCACTTTCTTTCCCTCTCCCTTTCCCCGTCTCTCTCTCTCTTTCACTCTCTCTCTCTCTTTCCCCTTTCTCCCAGATGTACTTTGCTATCTTTTTAACTAATTTTGTTTCATCATTTCACTTTTCTTTTTTTTTTTTGAAATTAATCGATTGCAAAATTTCCCGTTTTGTTTTTTTAGCATTTATTAAAATTTAAAAAAGTACAAATACAAAGGACATTTTTTGAAAAAAAAAAATTTTTTTTTCTCTTGTTAAAATGAAATATTTTTTATGAAAAATTCAAGTTAAAATGATTTTTCAGTATGCTTAATTTCTAAAAGCTCAATTAATTGTGTTAATGAATTTCAATCGTACTTAAGGAATTAATTAAATTTTGTCTGTTTTAAGCGTAACTGCATGAATAACGAACGATATATCGAATTTGTTTCGTCAGCTTCTGAATAAATGTGTTAATTAACATTTCAAGTAAATGATAGATAAAAATGAATCGAAAAGTTTTAGAATTAATAATAGAAAGCTTTGATTTATCAATTGATAATATGTGAAGAGATAAAGAGGAAGAGAGAGAGACAGAGAGAGAGAAAGAAAAGAAATTTTATACTATAATTTTAGTACGACAAAATGAAAGTTAAATATCTGTTCTTTGATCTTCTGCTGTAATTTTTATTTTTTTTTTGTAAAATTTATTAGCTAACAGGAAATCTTATTTTTAAGAAAAATAATAAAATCAAGCAAAATATTCGATTATCTATCATATTTTTTGTTAGGGGTTTTTTTTTTGGCAACTTTACAAATCGAATTTATTTATTTTTTTCAAAGTTAATAAAATCAAGTTATATGCCCTCCGATTGCCTATTAAATTTTGTTCAAGCTTATCAACAAAATTGTATTAAAGTCATTCATTCAAGCTGTTAATGAAGTCATTTTAAATCGGTGAGTAATCTTTTTGAAATTGCGAGTAAGAAAGACACCTGCTTGAAAGCAAAAAAAAAAAAAATGTCAGGTTAAGTTGGAATTTATTTATTTTTCCCGAATAGCAGTTGTCATTCTGCAATGAAAACTCATTCGTCATTGTTGTTGGAGTTCCATTCTAAACCGTACCACCAACGAATAAGCTTAGCTTCAAAAGTTTTTCCATTTACAAACATTGGAAATAAAAAAGCGAATTTACGGGAAATTGATTACCTCGAGAAGGAAAAATAAAAATAAAAATTCCACGAAAAAAAAGCAGATAAGACAAAAGTATTATTTCTTAGCAAGAAAGGGAAGAAGAATGAAACAGGCCACATTTCAGCTAAAAACAATAATGTTTCATTTAACAGAGAAATTTTCGAGAAAAAAAATTTCTGGCAAAAAATTGAACAGATCATTGATTCTTCGAGTTATTGAAATATAAAATTTTGAAAAAAGAAAGGATATGACTTGAACAAGTAATTTGATCATTGATTATTCGAGTTATTGAAATATAAAATTTTGAAAAAAGAAAAGATATGACTTAAACAAGTAATCTGATCATTGATTATTCGAGTTATTGAAATATAAAATTTTGAAAAAAGAAAGGATATGACTTGAAAAAGTAATTTGATCATTGAATTTTTTTTTTAAAAAAGTGTGCTTTTATCTTTGATTGATTGTCTTGCAGAGAAAATGGAGCTAAAGTTATAGTTCTCCTAGGATGATTGTCTGGCGTACCCATGGACATACTTTACTTGACCTTTCGGCCGTGAACTGACCTAACTGAGATGATCATCCTGGATGCACATGATACCCTACAATGGGCAGATGATCCATGTAAAACAAATAAATGGCGGGAAATTAAACGAATACTAAATGAGTTAATTGAAAATTATAAATATATATTGATGGCGGAAATTCCGCAAAAACATTTACAAATTATTTTTGTTTACTTTTGATAAAGAATTAGCAGTGCTCAAAAATTTTAAATCTTTTTCAAAATCACACTTTTATTAGATGTGATTTCTGCAAACTAAAAGTAAACTTTTTTGAAAATTTCACATCCATCTGCTTGTAGGCATAGCATTTCAACAAAGCCCAACCTACCTCAGTACGTTTCATTACATTTCATTTTCATATAAACGTTTCACTCTTATAAATGGAAAGGAAATGTAATCAGTGCTATGCATTAGCATTCATTTGTGTTTTCATTTGAAAATTTCATCAAATCGAAATGGTAGGAAAAAGTTGGACATTTGAAAAAGAAGGAAAATCTTGATTTTCTGCAACATTCATTTATAAAAAAAAAAAAAAAACTTAATAAGCAGGCATGCATGAACAAACGTACGCAGGTGTGATCGAAGTATTAGGAGGTAAAAAATTATTAAAAAATTTTTGATATAATCTTTGAATGAGAAAGTAATGAAATATTTTTAGTATAAAAGTTCAAGATTAATAGTTTTGCATAATCAATTTTAGTTGTCAGGATAGAATAAAATGCAATATAAAATGTGCAAGTGCAGTGCATAAAACTTGCAAATGTACCACAATTGCAAATCTACGAATTCGGTATAAAGCATTGCAGTATGAAATGGTCATTGTTCCATTGTTCCGGAAAAAATGAAAATTTATCCGCAATTCATGTTGATGAACACTAGCAATATGAGGATAAGCAACAATTATATATATCATTTAATTGCATGAAATATGTCATTCCTAAATTATTTGTCAGAAAAGAAACAATTCGATAACTTCAGTAGGCTTATAGCATTTAATTATATTCACTAAGCCTTACAGTATTTCCATAATTATATTATAGTATTAAATGACTTGGAAAGTTTTTGGTGCTAAACTAAGCTTGATAGTTTTCTTTCTTTCTTTCTTAGCGTTTGTCCAGCTAGGTTGCAGAGTCCGCTACTGTGGAGCATTGTCTTCGAGCATTCGGCTCCATACATGCAAGTTGTTGTTGTTGTTCTGTTCCATTTCCCTTGTTATTGTGTTTTGGACTTTAGGACGATTAAGCGATTTCTTGTTGTACTTCTTGCCCATTTCATCCAGGTGGCGTAAAATTCTTATTTCATACGGCCATTGTCGGAGATTGTTGAGCCATGAGGTATTTGAAACTGTTGCATTTCATTCTTCTTGCGACTATTGTTACCCGACCGACCCGTCGCAAAGGTCTGTCGTCGGTGATAACATATCTGCGGATTGAACCCTTCTATGTCTGAGTATCTTATCAATCTCTCGACAGGCTGGGTAATCCAAAAAACTAGGCTTTATAGTATTTGTATTGAATTGTAAAAATAAAATTTTCCAATTCATTAACAATATCTATTCATTAATTATGAAAAAAAAAGAAACAATGCTGTATTTATCAACTAGTCATTGTAAATTGTTTATTTTTATGATCGAAAATGATTAGGGAAAAAAATCACAACTAAATGCTTAAAATGTTTTTTTCTTTTCTTGAGGGAAAATGAAAAAAAAAATTAAAAGTTAATTGTGTGATCGTTCAAGCGGCTGTTATAGGTCGGATTATTGAAAATCATTGAAAATAAATAGGTCGGATGAATGTGTAAATGGAGTGAGAAATCTGTGAGAACAACCTGTTTTAAAAGCAATTTATTTTCAATGATATAACTGCTTCGCTTGCTTTCCCAGTTAATTTTACTCTATTGATATGCTATTAGCAGCACCAATGAATCAATTCAACAAATTATCACACATGCGTTTTTCTAAAACTTTTGCAAATCATTATTTCTTTAAAACTAATTAAAATAGTGAGAGCTTTACAATGGAGATGGGGAAGAGGTTTGAGTGGTGTGACTAGACAGTGTTGCCCATCTAACGTTGAGGATGTCACATCAGGAGCAATACTCACCAAAGTGCTCTTCACGGGATCCCTTGGGCAAGGTGAAAGCGAAGAGATGAAGCGAGTCATGGTGGTTCGCCTAACCAGCGAATGACTTATGACAATGGTTAAAAAACACAACTTCTTTCCGAGCAAACTGGAAAGAAGTTGTGAAAAAGGGTTGGCACGAAGAAACTCGTTGAGAAATCGACCGAACTAGGAGCAAGAAACTAATTAAAAATATATATTTTGAGCAACAAATTAGGGATATATGTTAATTATGATTATTTCAAAGATGAGTAATTGTTTCACGATTGAGATAAAATAAACAATGAAACATCTATCATTCTCCGAAGAATACCGTGGATCAACATTTTCGTAACGCCACATCCGTTAAATTGAGCAAAATTTTTTGAATTCAATTGGTGGGAAAGTGGTTTTTGAATCATTGCCACGTAAAATATGTCATGTAAGGGTTTCCTGGAATAAAACTATGTGAAAATTCGTACATTTGTGTTGGCCTTTTTCTAACAGCAATCATTACTTTCTATTATGTAATTGTATGGAAGTGTATTTTTTATTTGTGAAAGTTTTTGTCGATAATTTTATTGCCGATTTTTGCTTGACTAGAATTTTTCTATTCTATATCTTCAATATTTATGAGTTCATTTTTTTCGAATTGGAAATAATATGATAATTGCAGTATGAAAACAAACGATAACAGTCAAATCAATAACAATGCTGAGAAGAAAAGTTTAGCGGAACGGTATTGTGGAAGAAGTGTGAAAGAAATACAACAATACAGTAATGAAAAAGTTGCCATTGAAGTTGATGATTTTGTTCGCGAAGTGGTCGATGCTGTGTCTTATATTGTAAGTATAAGCAAAATAATTACTTTTAAAAAAAAATTTTTTAAATATGGAATGAAATGAATTTCATGAAATTATATCTGGCGCTTTATTGAATTCTCGTAATTCAATGTAGTTAATTTTAATATTGCCTGGTTTTTCGCTTTAATCTTGTTACCATTTGTGCTCACGGCAATGTGTAGTTGATTTCATTAAATTTCATATTTTAGGTAGACCTGCAGGATGCTTCATCTAGATACAGAAAACACGTTGATTATGAGGTATGGATTTTCAAAAATTCAAAATTGTTGGTGAGCATGTAAATTTCTTTCAGAGCTTTTTGATTTATTTGCGAAACAATAAAATGTACTTGAATTGTGAGGTATAGGTATTGGAAATAAGTGACACAGATTCTACTGCTGGAAATTCCGGCAAAAAAGGGGTACATGCGAATGTACGTGTTCGCCGATATCGCAAAGTAACGGCAAAGCAGTTAGCTGGGCAAGAAAAAAGGATGATGGAACGAAGGAGGATTGCCGCGGAGAACATGGTAGCGTTGTTGTGATCCTACGTTTACAAACAAATTTAGATACTGAAACAAAATTAAAATCCTTGAAGTTTGTTACCAAATTTCAACTTTTTCACGAAGTGTATGGGGCTGTTGGTAGTTATTTGTTTGATGCTTATATATTCCTTTCTCTTTTCAAAAAAATTTTGTGTTCCAACTCAACTTTTGTTTCAAACACTAAACTAAAAAGTAATTCAACATACTGAGAAAAAGATAACTTTGACAGTAATCTTTTTGTACTTATAACTGCTTATAATTATTGCCCAATATTTTCAATTGTTATATCTTCCAGAAAAGCCACAAAGTTTTTATAGAGAAAACGCGGAAAATGGAGGAAGCGAGAAGGTATCACTTTCTAGTTGATCTTCCTGATGCCTTTTCATTTGTTAAGTATTAACAATTCACGAATTTCAAAATTACAGAGAACGAGAGATGCGAAAAAGGGAAAAGTTAGAAGCGAAGGAAAAGAAGCGTACAGAAGATATGTTGAGGAAGGAGCAGAGGAGAAAAGAAGAAAACGAAAAAAAAGAGCGACGTAGAATGGAAGAGGAAATTAGAAAACAGAAAAGGGAAAAAGAAGAAGAGGAGCGGAAAAAAAAACGAGCAGAGGAAGAGGAGAGACGTGGAAAGAGGAGGAGAGAAGAAGAGGTTGGTAAAAAAAAATGATGCTATGAAAAAAACACTGAACAAGTAATATATATATAAAAAAATATTGGTTCAAAAAATGATTCTGTACACAACACAACAAACATATAACGTATATATATATTTCAGACTATACAACTTAAGAAGAAACGGGAGTCTGATCGTTTTCTTTCATTTTTTGATAAGGAACGAAAAAAAGCAGGAGAATCTGAAACGGCGGCGCAGGCGTCTGTTCTTAATGTCTTACCATTTTTTTGCAAACAAGGAGTATCACTGGCACCGTTGTTCCGACGCAAACCGTTGTCAAAAGAAGCTTATGACAGATTTCTGGTAGAAGAAGAGTCAGTCGTATGTTTTTAGCGTGATAATCGCTTTTGTTTTATTTCAGTTGGCGATCAGACTTTAATATTTAAGCTTTTCTTGTGCGTAGTTATTAAAATTATTTTTATATATTTGCCTTACAAATAACAAGTAATATATTAATTGATCGGTTGCAGGATAGACTGTACTTGTCGACTGTTAAGCCTCGAAAAGTTGTGAAAGTGTTAGTTTCTTTTCGTTTGCATTGTTTTTTTTCGATACATACAATACGCTAGTTTGTCTAAAATGTTATTTCGGAATTGCTGCAATAATGTGTGTTACATGAGATTCTGCAGAATCTAGTTATATCCTGTGTGAATAAGGGTTAGCATAAAATTTTGTAGTTATATTCTTCTGGCAAACTAGACTATATGCAGGTTTTTTTAGAAGGCCAAATCGAGTCAAGCTGTTCCAATTTCATGATAATTGGAGGCCTCCTTATTACGGAACATGGAGAAAGCGGAGTATTGCTATAACAGGCAGAAGACCTTTCGCTAAAGATAAAGAGGTTTCGGATTCAGTTTAACAGGAATCAGTCTTGTAATTACCCGATTACTCATCTTGAAACTGGTGAACCTTTGTTAGTGGAGTTCTCATATTCGTTTTGTTATGTAGATGTTAGACTATGATGTGGATTCCGATGAAGAATGGGAAATTCCAGAAGGTGATGATTGCGATGAAAGCATAAAAAGTGACGACGATGAGGAGGTTGTGTTTTCATGTGTTTCTCAAATTAAGTGTTCCATAATTGAGAAATTTTGCACAGTTAACGATAAAATTTTCGCTGATGTAGTTGAAATTTTGTGGTTGTAGTTCTTAAGTGTTATGTTGATTTATGAAAGATATGTACGACATTTATGCTTGTGAGTAAGGAACCAGTGACCCTTTAGGTGTAATTTTTGTCTTCTTATTCATGGGCCGTATCTGAGAAGTAATGCTTTTGTTACTGTATCTCACAGAATTGCAACAATTTCCTGATGTATTCATTTAGTTTAGAACTCAATTCTTGCTTATGATAAAAACTGCTGATTCTTCAGGATTCTGATCATTCGAGCAGCAGTGATAGTTTTATTGTGCAGCATGGATATCTATCAGAAGGTGAGGGTGAAGATGAACAAGATCGTCTTGAAAGTCGTGAAAACCCTGAGAAACGTGCAGAACGCCTGAAAGCTGTGGTAAGTCCATCTGATTTGAATTTGTTTTTTGATCTTACCTTCCAAATAATTCGCTTCTGACAATAAATTGCAATTCATATAAGCATCAGTAGTCAGTATTGTACACTTTCAAGATCGGCATGGAAAGGAGAGAAGTAGGTCATTGATAAACTGATTTAAGTTTTCTTTTGTTTATGTGTTCTTGTTATCGCTTTTATTCTCATCGATACGCGCAAAAATTTTCGAATCAAAAACAAAATTTGATAGAGATCTGCAGCAAATACTTCAGAATTTTATTTATTCGCTTCTTGAAATCAGTACTGAATATGAGGAAGTTGCATCTTTGACATTTAATTTTCAGGCGAACGAATGGAAGCAAAATCTTGAAAAAAAATCGAAAATGTTTGCTAAACCCTTAGTTCCACTTTTATGGGGACCACATTTTGAATTGCCAGCAAAGGGTGTTCCTGAGGAGGTGGAGGAAGCAGTGTTTTTTGAATATTCTGATGACAGTGATGATGTTGAAGTTGATTACGATGATGATTATAGTAAACATGATAGCAGTGGTAGCTGTCATGATGACATCTACATCGATGACTGATAGTCAAGCACTTGTATGTTTAGATGTTTTATTAGTGATACTGAATGTTTTTCGCTGTTCTTATAGGCAATTATAATAAGTCTTGTCAAATTGATGAATTTTTGTCTTCAGGTTTCTGGATACCTTATATAAGTAGAATCTTCTGCATGAACCGGAAAAAAGAGGAGAAAAGTATTTCTCGTGTACGAGGTTTCTTCTCTTTTCAATAACTGTACGTATAATTTTGATGAATTGAAAAAAATTGTTCACTAAAAAGAACCTTATGCTTTGATCACGTGAACTGCTATTTCTTCTCGTTCATCCGTAATATGCATCATTGCACTTTTTTAAGGTATATCGAATGGAATATTTTATTTTGAAATATTAAAAAAATGATGAACGACTAGGATTGTTTCGAAAGTTTGGAGATTGTTTCTTCTTGATTTCTAGTATCGAATCATGCCTTTGAATTAAGTACTGAATCCAGAGGAAAAGATTTTTGGAGACTCTTTGTTACCTTGGAATTAAGCAACAATATTAGAAAACTACCGGTGCAAGTTTGAAATTATAAGGGTAAACTTCGTTGTTTGGCAGTATCCTGCAATGACTGGGGGGAAGACGAAAATTCGGTAGCTTTCCTGAAGAAATCGCCGAGTATCCGAACACGTCGAATCGACCCCGAGTAAAAAAATTTATTTATTAAACTTCCATCATAAGATGAAGGAAGTTTAATATGCAAAATAGTTTCACCTACGTTAACCAATCAGATTGGAACACATCGTAGATTAGGGGTCGGCAAGTAATGGAGGCATGACATGAGTAAAACAGGATTCAAATTGGAAGCGCTGCAATCAATGTTCCACGGCTAACTAACTTCGTCCTCAGGAAATCCTAACGGTGCAGCTGATACCAACGCGATTATGCTAGGACTGTGCGAATTGTTTGTTGTCGGGCATAATCGATAACAGGCTAAACGGCCCTCTCTCTCTCTCTCACACACACACAGAAACACATCCATTATTCGTGCTGCTCAGCAAGCTTTGAAGGCGGTTGCATGCAAAGCATTGTCAACAAATTGTGCTTAGAACATTGAATGGCTTCGAAGCTGCGACAGCATCCTCCATCAAGTGCAAGAAGACTGCAAGAGGTACAGATCTTTTTTTCTTTTCCGTAATCATTATTAAAATAGTATTAAGGTCAGTTGGTGATATGAAAAATTAATTAGCATAATTATTGTTAAATGATAAGGGATGGAGGAAAAGTAGTGGTTAAGTTGTTGATGTAAGATTGATTAGTCGAAAAAGTATTAAAATATTGATGAGAATATCATTAATTTTTATGTAAATTTATTATGAATTAATTAATGATAAAGAATGGATTAGTATGTTGTTGTGAGATTAACATAAAAAAGTATTGATCATTGATAATTATTTTATTGTTAATGGATATGATAATTGGTTTATTGTGTAATGTTCAAGTTGGTCCATGATTCTAACGTACAATTGGCGCAATTTCGAAATGTTGTACAATGTATTGGTGCAGGACAGGATAGCTCACAACTTCGTAATGAAATTGATTCAATTGGTCGTGCATGTATTAGAGCTTGTGAAGCAACTAAAAGTTGCATCCTTCCACAACTTCGACATGAAAGTAAGTATGGTTTTTGATATTGTAAAGTAGAGATTTTTCTTCAATTATTTCTACCTCTTATGTCCTTCAATCCTTTCTTAAAATCCTAATTTACCTTAAATCATATTCAGAAATCTCTTTTTTCTTCAACAAAATTACGTGTATGACCTTCTTTTTTCAAGTTATTACTTTAAATCTGAGAACTGAAAACATATTATTGCTTTCAATATATCATTAACCAGTTGTAAAACGGAAAAGTTTATTTTGTGTTAATTTTGATGGCTAATTTGTAGTCTTTGAGTTCATTTTTATCATGATTTAAGATGATTAATTTTGATTAATATTTTTGAAGAAAAAATCGTATATTTTTAGGTGTTGAATTTACGCTTCATGCATCACAATTTATTGGTTGTGTAAACGCATGCGTAATTGAAATGCGACGTTGTGCAGCACTTGAACATACATTTCCGATCGGTGAACCATGTATCACTCAGCAACAAATTCAACAAATGGAGGAAATACTTGAAACATTAGAAAATTTAATCACTGTACATTATTGCACCAGTGAATCACCTCCTGCTGCACGTGTTACGTCAAAAGGACGAAGTGCTACCGGTTGTCGACCTGCTTGTATATGCTCAAAATTAAAAACCAGCTATGCATAATAATAATTTATTTATTTACCTTGTTTTATAGTACTAGGAAGATAAGTGTGATAAAATTCTATTGCTATAAATAATCTTTACCGTAAATTTTGTAAAGTCAAGCTTTCATGCTCTTCTTTGTTATGTTTTTAGTGCGGTGATGATGATCTCTGATAGAAATTGAAGTGAGAAACTAAACTGTATTATTTTATTAAATCACTGAAAATCTGGTTTGAAATGGATGATGGAAGAGGTAATTTTCTTTTTTCTCGTGACTTTATTTATCATATGGTGACTTTATTTATCATATTGAGATTGTGAATTATATTGGTACTGGGCGTCTCTGGTAGAGTTTTTTCCCATGCTAAAATAGGTTTCTTAACCGAGAAGGGGTAATCATCCAAATCCGGGTAGATGGAGTTCGAGAAGTCGTGTAACATCTACCTGCTTTAATTTGTTCAAAATAAAAAATCAATTAACAAATACTTAGTTTAACTTCGAAGAATGTGGTAGTAAACCGATCAGTACCGTGTTAATCTAAGATCATATACGAAATGAACTGAGTGCAAGATCACAAAGGCGTAACATTCTACGACGATTTATAGCCTTAGTATGGCTAAATTAATTTCTGTAGCGTTTCTAGGAGGAAATTTGTGCTTGGGACTAAGTCTTAGATGAAGACAAAAAAAAATTCTGGCAAATTCTCATCAATTGATGGCCAACGGATGTGATTGAGATGTCGTATTGATTGTGCGGAACCGAGATACGTGAACAGGTACACATTGCTTTACTGCTACATTTGCCCATGGTTTTACATCAATACGGTGCTGATTAGTTTGCTGTCACATTTGTCTGTGGTATGATGCTATTCAGTTGCTGTTGCCATGTACAAAATTTTTATCAAGCATTCAATGCTCTGCATGGTTTACAATTACAAAAATAAAAAATGTTAGAAATTATTTACATTTTGAAAATCTTATTCGAAATTAATATTCAGGGTTGAATAATTGAATAACATAGAAGCAAATGTCCTGTTCATAGTTGGATAAAAAGCTCTACAATTGACACCTGCTAGAATTAAATAATATGAAATTTGAAAAATACCTTTTTAAAAAATTTTTAATTCTGCAATAATAAAGTTGTATGGTTTTTTTTTCATTCATGATATATAATAAAACTTTAAAATTATCTAATTGCTTAATCAGTTGCAAAGACAATGGATCAGTATATTGCAAAATTAATTAATTAATTAACAGTATGCTGAATATTCCGTGTGCTATGTTCTGCCAAAGGATTAGTGAAAGAAATGATTTATCTAGCAATTTGTCAAAATTCATTCGCTAGTTGAGCAAATTAGCAAAATCTGGTGCTCCATTCTAAAATCGCCAAAATTTTCAAAACATGAAATTGAAATGATTTTGTAATTGAATTGATCATTGAAACCCGAAAAACTGAATTAGTTCTCAAAATCACCTAAAGTTGAATTGACCCTTCAAATCTTGAAAGTTTAACAAATCCTAAAAATCCTGGAAATTTGCTTAACAAATTTTTGTACATTGCATCATTCCTTGCAATTCCTGCAAAATTAAATTGCTTATGAAATTGGATGAAGCAAAGGGCAAGAGAATCGAAATATCACCAGGTGGAATGCTTGGATTTGCTGTTGCTCAAAGTTTCTAAACAACAAAATCACAAGTCTTCCACCTGGTTTACTGTAACTTTTCGCATATTCGTCGAATTCTGATAATCCAATTAGTTACGTTTCACGCAAGAAATGATGAAAATTGCACTGTCCACAGGTATATTGATTTAAGAAAAATCAATAACGGTTGATTAAATTGATGATCTTTTAGACGTTGTCTTTTTTTCGTTTTTCTATCTTTTTTGTAATTCATTTAACATAATTGCAATTTCCTCACTGCTTCTTGCAGGAAAAAATTCATATTACTGAGACTGTTACCATTAGGTATTAGAGATTTCAAATTTTATCGTGAAGTTTTACTGCAATGCTCGAACTAAGTTTACCAATATATTACTTCTTTATGGTTAATTAACTAATATCTCTGATTAGTTGTTGTTCAAAACAAGTTTCGCTCTAAAGTTGACTAATCGGAAGCTAACGAAGAGAAACAGATTATTTTGAAATGTTGAAACTGTTGAATGCTGCAATTTTTGTTCCTTTAAGTAAAAGATTTTTTCGCAATATTAATTAATATCAATCAATATCCTTAATTACTAATTATTTTTAACAGTATTAATTATCAATATTTGTATCGATCGTGAGCGGTCGGTTCCCGACGACATACCTTAGCGACGGGTGGGTGGTGCTAAATCTAGTCGCAGTAGCATGAATGTTAGGGCGTACTCCAACGATGACGTGCAATCATGATGAGCAAGGGTTTCTGGCTTACAATAGCGAACCCGACAACCACGCGAGACAAAAAAGAATATTTCAATAATTTAAAAATGCACGTATTGAAAAAAAATCTTTTATTTTTGAAAATTGGATTATTTCTTAAAAACTATTTGATTTCAAATGTTTTATCACACATTCTAATCTGATCATCTTTATTAGCAATAGTAAAATCATAAATACACAAAAAATAATTTGCATAATATAAATCATTCAACCTTTTTAATTAATTAGTCTAATTTGATAGAATTAAATTTGATTAAATCAATCAATAATGATCCTATTTGTTTTTAAAACATTCCTGCAATTATTAAAAAATTAATAATAAAAAATTTAATTAATCTGTAAAATAAAGAAAAAAAAAATTGGAAGAGGTTTGAATAATACAATGTAAGCTTGAAGAAAATTTTAAAAAAATTGAAAACTAAAAGTTTATGAGAAGAAACTAAAAGGCATACAAATAGCTTCACATGATTTTTTTATATTATTTATCCAGAAACTTTTCATTTCAAAAATTAGCCATAATGAAATGAACAATTTTACAAAAATATGGATTACATTATTAAAATTAATTAATCATTGAAAATTTAATTAACCAACGTTTGTTAAAATCGTTTCATTTTATTACCAATTTAAATTAGTAATCTGAAGAAGAATTCGTCTATTTTTTTTTACTTGCTTTTCAGTTAAATTCATAATTAATCTTTTAAATGTCATATCATGTTCCACCCTATCATCTCGCCCGTGGTTTTTTCACATTTTTCTTTTTCAACAACAACAACAACAAAACTTTTCAAATTTTAATGAAAAAAATTAAAAAAAAAAAAAACATAAATCATTAAAAAATTTAACTTCCTTTCTTTCATTTTTATAATATATCTTCGCATGCATTATTCAATTTTATAAATCATTAATAACATTTCCAAAAATTGTGTTAAGTTTTAGAAATACAAAATTGAATAAAAATCAATTGATCAACTTTTCAGTCAAAAATAGTTTTGCAAAATTCATTAATTGGATCAGTTTGCTTTTCATTTTATTTTGAACAAAAAAAAAAAATTAAAATTTCTATTTTTAGAAAATGAAAAATTTTTGTTATTTTTTTTCAATTCTAAAATAAATTTCTTTAAAAAAAACTTTTGCATTAATTGATAAAATCATTAATTATTCTATTAATTTTTGTTATTATTAATCATATACAATAATACAAATAATTTCATTAAAATTTAAACATATAAAGCAATATTGGAAAAATTATTCTATTAATTTTTGTTAAATTGGAAAAATTAGCAAATATTAATATGAACCGAAAAAACCGTATTAGTTCAACTGAAAACAAAGTGCTGCAGTAATTTGAAATATAAGCAGTAGTACGGTGATTAAGGTGAAAATATCACGATAATTTGGAAAGCAGTGTTGCAGTAATTTGAAATGTAAGCAGTAGTACGGTGA
>JABVXS010000809.1:1712-22905 GCA_013365335.1 Madathamugadia hiepei | reverse complement strand
AGCTGCCCATCTCACGTTGAGGATGTCACATCAGGACCAATACTCACCAAAGTGCTCTTCACGGGACCCCTTGGGCAAAGTGAAAGTGAAAAGACAAAAGCCAATCCTGGTTCGTCTAACCAGCGAGTGACTTAAAAACAAATTAACACAACTTCTTTCCAAGCAAGCTGGCAAGTAGAGTTGACATGAGGAAACATGTTGAAAAAATCGGTATTGTAAGAACAACTTAACAAGAAAATCTTGCAAAACAAATTATCCCTCAACATATATTTGAAGCTGAGTATTCCGACTCTTTTTCACATTCCTAAAATAACTTGGCCTATAATTCATCCCATCAGCTCACCATTACAGAATAGGAAATGCTAAATCAGTGCTGATATAATTCCTACAAGCAAGGAATATGCGAAAAATTAACCTTTTCAACATGAGCAATCGGAGAACACAGATACATTTTCTCACGGTCTTCTGTAGTCAACATCTTCTGCCAATGTTCTTCATTCCCATTCCAACCAAGAGCCTCCACTACTGACCTGAAAATCAATACATTTATGCACATCAACAGTCTAGTTTTCGATAGAAGTTTGAGAACGAATAAAAAAAGTAACGGAAAATTCTTTTCAAAGCAATCGCAGACGCAAATAAATTATCAGTAAAAATAAAAATTTGCGGCAATTGAAAAAGAAGAAATAACTTTTACTTGATTCTTGCTTGATCGAAAAAAAACTTACCAATCAGGGATGTCTGATAAATCATACATCGCTAAAAATTTTTGTGGATTAATGAACGACGATATTTATCAGTAGAATACTATTTTTCTTGCTACACACCTTTTATATCATTCAATTTGGCACATTAAAAAAATAGTCACGATAACGAGACTCATTAAAGAAATGTTCGCTTTTCATTTGAAGCATAACACTTTCCTGGTTTTTTTTTGACAATTCAGTCAAAACAAATGGAAATAAACTGATACCTGTAATATTTAGAACAGGGTTCCGAGCAATGCACACCTTGTAGAAGTCCTAAAATTTAAGCTCTGGTAACTTCATCGATAAAAAAAAACGATATTTGAAATCCAAAAGTTGAAAAATAGAACTGGAAAAATCGGAATTTGACAATGAAAATTACCGGAAATTGTCCAATAAGATGGCTGACAATGAAGCCACCATGAGAACCACCACATAATGCAACTTGCAAACGATCTAACTTTGATTCCCTGTTTAATACCGTTTGAACAGCAAACTGCAATAAGTTTAAAGCAAAAATAAACGAACAGTAAAAAATTCATGAAAAAAACATAACACGAGAGATTTATTAAAGATCGGTACTCTATCGTGAATATAGATCAAGATAAGAATAACAAGTTATGTCGAATCAATGTTATTTTTTAGAACTTGACTTACATGAACATCATTAACGTCCAGATCGCCGCAGTTACCAGGAAGCGAATTCACAAAATCATTTCCAAATCCGAGCGATCCATGATAATTTACAAAAAGTAATGCGTAACCGGAGTTCAACAACAAGAGTATCTCACGGCTTGGCCAACTAAAATATTGCAAAACACCAACAGAGCAAAGCAGTCTTTTTTTTTTATTTATATCTTTCCTCTCGAAAATGAAGCGATGATAGACCATCTTTTAGTAATTAAAGAGAAACAATCTTTTCATTATAATAACGATATGAAGCACCTAGCAATTGATACGCCATGTGGGCCACCGTGCGGTATTACTACAAGCGGAACACTACGAGTTTGACTTGGAATGTACAGTATGCCTTCATATGAACTTCCAACTAGAAAAATCATAAAAAAGTTCGCAAGACCCTGATAAAATATCATGAATGAAAAAAATAAAGTTCTAAAAAGTAGGAAAACAAAATGCCATTTATTTCATTTTTCTTTCATCGACTTGTTGAACATATAATATCAGTTCTAATCCTTTTACAGCATTTTAACACTAACCTCCCCTATTAAAGTCCACCAGCTGCCAAGTAAAAGCGCATAATTTTAAGCGAGTTTCAGCAGTTGAGCTGTTTTCAAGTCTGGTCCATATAACCTGCAACACTAATATGCAACCCAAATAGCATCCAGATACAAATCAATTAGTTTTCGCTCGCAATATTGAAGACAATAATTTTTCAAGTTAACGCAAAAGACCTTTCTCAACTGACATTTTAAGGATGCATTATAAGATTTTAAATTTAAGATGACTAAGATTTTATTATTTTAAGGTGTTTAAGGATTTGTATGTATATTTTAAGGAGTTTAGGGATTTTACCTTTCCATGGTGACAGCTTTACAGTGACGGAAAGGTTTGAGTGGTGTGACTAGACAGAGCTGCTCATCTCACGTTGAGGATGTCACATCAGGACTAATACTCACCGAAGTGCTTTTTGTGGGATCCCTTGGGCGAGGTGAAAGCTGAGAGACGAAGTGAGTCACGGTTCGCTTAACCAGCGAGTGACTTAAGAAAATGGTTAAAAAAACACTAGTTCTTTTCGAGCAAACCGGAAAGAAGTTGTGAAAAGGGGTCGATACGAGGAAACTCGTTGAAAAATCGACCGATTAGTATTAGTGTTAGTTACACAAATGGGGTGTTAAAATTCATTCAAGAGAATGCTGCGGTGTTCTCTTTCATTAGTAACAACGAACGCAAACAATTCAAGTCCCACGATTTTGAAAAAAAAAATTGGGCTGTTCACGCAATTTATAGCATAACTAAAATTGTTTCTCCTTAAAAAACTTTATTTACTAACAGAAAAAAATTCAAGTACGACTTACCATTTCTTTTGAATCAAGGTTTGGAACATGACCAACAAGGATAGTTGGAGGGCAATTTGGCGCGCTACAAACCACTACCAAACAATCTTCATTTACATCAAGCACCGTCCAACTTCCATAGAAATTATCTGAAATATACCCCCATAACTAGAAATGGTTACATTTTATATTTGCCTTTCGTAGCTCTTGGTAAAATTTTAAATGCAAAAACTAAAATAACAATGTTCGCTTCAAAAAAAAAAACCATTGAAATCTGTGATATGCACCTTTGTTCGTGATTTTTTCCAACTCTCCAGTTTCCGTATCTATAGATACAATTTCCTGAAAGTCGAAAAAAAATTCAAGGATAACCAGAAATCAAGAAAATGAATTGATTAAATAAGACGAAACTTACTAATATGCTCTAAAACAAAGGCTTGACACATTCTCAAGCCCTTCATATTCTATTACTCTTACAAAGAAAAAAACTGAACTCACTCTTTTAGAACCCCATACAGTTGAAATGAATATTCGCCGATTATCACTGGACCATGGTCTTTCAGCTAGCTGGACAGCGTAAAGTCCAGGAAACTGTTCACAATCTGGTAATTGAAGAAAAGTGAAAAAGATTTCACATCACGAATAAAAAAAGACAAAACTACTCCCAGTAATATTTCTCACATTTGAGTTTGCCTGCTGGAATTTCTTATTTTCATAATTTTTACTACGCAATTAGACCAATTAGGCATAAATGTAAGCACAGATTGCTTCTTTTGATATTAACTCATTTTCCAGATGTAAAAACGTTTATTTATTTTAAGGAGACTCTGTTTACCATCGAAAAAAAAACTAGTACGCATCGCAAGGTTGTGAGCTACACTCGCACGGAAGACTAAAGCAAAGTCTCTTATGTGAAACATATCCGAACCGAAAAATTAGGCAAAGTACGGCTATGGACGAAATAAGATTACCCTTCGGGCAACCAACCAGCCCAGCGGAAGATAAACTCTTATCCCGAACTGAATTGAACCAGCAAGGTCATTCATGCAATAAAGGAAAACAAAAACCCATGGCCTGAGGATCTTGCTGTCACGTCCAAGTTTGCCAGGCTCTGGTAGATGAACCTTTGGAACAAAGAATGAGGACATTCCTACGCACACTGCAGCTCACTTAAAAAATTAACGACACAGCTCCAGTAAATTCATTCAACGTGCGTCATGAAAATAACGTATCGAAATGTTTACCAGACATTTTTAATTATGCAAATAAAGAATAGGTACCGGTGACAGTTGTGATGATTGGTACCAACTGATGTTTTTTAGTTGTACTCCAATCCAGCTACAAAAAATTGAGTATCGTAATATGAATAATATCTTTTTTAAGAAAAACTCTACTCTAAGACGTTTACGCCTCCTCCAATGTCACTGAAATTAGCATTAGTAAAAGTTCAGTTAGAAGTTTTCACGAAAGAAGATAAGATTCCAAACAAATAATAGCCATTAAAATCAAAATTATATAATGCAGTTCTGATGTAGTGTGCTAGGCTTGAAGTATTTGCACATCCTCTAAAGCTGTCAACCTATCACAGAATAAATGAAGAATTAATGGAATGCAAAAAGATCTCGCTGTCACGTCCAAGCTTGCTGGGCTGTCGTAGATGAACCTTTGGAACAAAGAATGAGGACATTCCTGCGCACACTGCAGTACACTTAAAAAAATTAACGACACAGCTCCAGTAAATTTTTTTTTCAATTTATAATGTTTAATAGTGGAACTTACTAACTGACAAGAAACTGATGCATGATGAGGTCCTCCAGGTTGACGTTGAAAATAAACCAATTTAGAATTATCTGAAGAAAATGACAGTCCTTCGACTGAAACATTTTGATCGCTTAATGGCGTTAATTTTGCTGAACCCAATTCGTAATAGAATAATTTTCCACTGGAAATTAATCAATTTGGAAGAAAACAAGGAATTTCCTCACAGAATACGAAGTAATCGATGAACAAACGAACCTTCTATTGTTGCAATAAATCTTTCCCAATTTGACAGGAGCATTCTGAATCCCAAAAAACACTATTCCTTCATCGTTTGGACTCCAAACAAACTGCAATTTTGAAAAATAAAGAGCGATCTATAGAAGCAATAACAACGGTTGCATCTACCTGAAAGCAAAAAATCTGAAGCTGAAACTACATGATCTCAAAACCACTTGAAATAGTATATCGATGAGTGCACGAATAGAATTCTGTCTCTGAGATTCAAAACTTTATCGCAACAAAATTAATAAGAAAAACTTGGAACATCAGCTTCGGGACTGATTTTTACTGTGATGAAAAATAATCAACTCAGTTTACTTTAACAAAATATTCAAATTTATAATATTTGATAAATATTTGCTTAGTATTGAAAACTGAGACTAACGAAAGCAGGAGTGATATTTTCAGGTATCTGGTCCAGCATGATGATATTGCCATTCATAACGTCAAATACTGATAGAATAGGTTGCCGAATTTCGTATCGTTTTTCGCCCCAGTTTTCAATGAGCTTATACTTGTCACCCTATATCGATTGTAATAATTTAATATGTGTGAAGAAAAATTCCATTATAACTAGTAAGTACAAATGATAATTAATCTTTCCCAGTTCCCACAAATTTTTGATTTAAAACCTTAAATTTCGTGCTTATTGAACAACACAGCTTGAACAGCTGTTACTGAAAACATCTAAAATGGTAAAAAAGATAGACTGTAATCATTCTAATCAGAACTCTTTAAAATGTAAAATTGAGCTTTCAGGTGAAAAACCAGTCTAAACCAATCAGTGCTAAATAAGACATTAAGAAATTACAAGCCGGCAAATTCTAAGCTCACTTACAACATTGGAGTCGAAAAAGTTTTTTGCATCATTCCAATCCAGCTCAGGATCGTAATATTCTTTTTTTTTGACTAACTTCTCCGCCGAATATAATACATAATTTTCGTCGTTGGACCACTTAAGACTACCGAATTCTTCTGTAAACATTTTTGAAAAGTTTTTAAATTTGAGCTTGACAAATCAAACACGAAATTTTAAAATTCATGAACTAACAATTTGTTCCTGCAGCGCAATTATAACGCAAAATTTAAACATAAAAAAACAATGGTAATCAAAAAAATAGAAGGGAAATTTTAATAAAATGATAATGAAGCAACAAAATTCCAACATTTAGCGGAACAAAAACAATTATTTTTGGGTTGACGGATGAGTGTTTTTCAATAGCAAATTTTCACAGCGGTACTGAAATATAAAACAAAATACTGTCTGAGAATACGCAAATGATTGGCTAATAATTCCTTAAAATTCAAAAGAGTCACTTACCGTCACTGTAAACCAGACCATGCTTTTTTCGTGATGTTAAATCAGTGCAGCAAAGTTCAATATGATTCCTCTGGTCGAATACCTGATTTAAAAAAATTAATGTGGCTTCATCTATCACAGTTGTATAGAATCCAGTAGAATCCCAAACTGGGTTTCACCTCTAACACGTTTTTCTTAAATTTATACAAAAAAATTTCACGGCACAATTAAAAGTTTCACTCATCGTTTCATTCATGAAAATAGTTACCAAAATTAGCACACCTTAATGTATTGCTTCTTCTCCTTTCCGTCAGGTAAAGTGATAAGCGTGGCGGATCTCGAACCGTTACGAGAAAAAGCCACTAGCTCATTTCTAAACAAAACAAATAATAGAATGCAAAACTTCGTTCGATTCAAAAGATGAAAGTGAAATATCTTATCTCTGACTTTTCTCAATTTAGATTTCCCACTACTTGAAAAATTTAATTGACAGCAAAGCTCTTAACAATTATATTCTCTTATTTCATATCAATCCACAAGTTGAAATAAGTAAAACTCACTCTATCCCAGTAAGCGGTAGCGATGTGGTCAAAATGAGCTCGTAGCTGTTCGCTTCATCACTTTTTGGCTGGATTACACTTGAACGCTGCATTTTCAATGTTTTCTTTAACTCTACAGCACGGTTTGTCCAAATTGAGGAAATCTAAATACAGCAATCAAAGGATTAAAAAAAAAAACTGCAACATGTTTTTTCCAGCAACAAGATGCAAAACGTTCAAGAATATGATGAAAATAAATAAGCAGACATAAAGAAATAATTAACATACTTCAAAATATCTCCCTTGTCGATGTACGCGAGCATTCTCCGGTAAAGGTACCTGAAATGAATAACACAGTGACAAGCAAATACTCTTCAAAATTTTAGAAAAGTCTATATCAAAGAATTTCTTAAAATAAATGAAGAAAAATTACCTGGGCGATAGCACAATAAAGATTCTTGAGCTTTTCCAAATCTTTTAATGTCGTCGAGGTTGCATCCATTTACTGGCGAAAATAATATATAGCACTTTCTCAGGATATGTGTTCAAAAATAACGTCTGGTATTTCTATGAACTCAAGGAAATATTGTAATTTTTTGTCAATCTATTCGTTCTAAAGTTTTTGAAATATCTTCTAGCACTTTCTACCACAAAAAAAAACAAAGCAATGTCAATTACCCGATATGGCCTTAATTAAATTAGAAATTTTCAATGTTCCGCTAACTGGCAACTTTTCTAGCATTTGAGATAATTCCTTCAGATAACGTTGGTCGTGGTGACGATGATAATGCAATGATTATCATCCCCATAAATTCATATCAACTAAATTATCAACAAGAATATCATAAACACTTACTCTTACCCATAACCTCAGCGCTAACTATTATCCGAAAATGTCCAAATTGAACAGGTAAAGTTCCACACACCTGCTACCTGGTTGGAATATTTTGAATTGGTATGCGCAGAATGCAACAGTTCTGTCCACCGGCAAGACATGGTAGTGATTTGGTCATCCACCTGTATCATCGGTAACACGGTATGTCACCAAAACTGTCATTTAAAGATGTACTAGCAGCTTAGCATAAGTATTATTCGTTATTGTAACACAGGTAGTTTATATATCTTATAACTTTTCAACAAAAATTCTTCCATAGCATTCATTCATAAAACAAAACTATTGAAAAAAAAATTTTTTTTTTTTTGTACTTACAAAACAAAATAAATACTGGACAAAAATTTTGCTAATTCAAATTCTCATCTTCAATAAAAAAAAATTTCAAAAATTTTCCCAACACTTCATTATCGAATTAAATTCCCGTGAATGAAATCACCCGGATGTAATCCAGACCATTCATCAAGTCTTTTCAATATTTCATTTTTCAATTTCATTAATTACTTCATTTTCTTTTCCTCTTTGATTGAAAAAAGATTTAAAAAATAAATAAATTATTCGATTATTAATTTTTATCTCTTAGCTTTTCCTTTAGCAATATCCTTGCAATGACTACATCGCAATGTGTTTGTTCTCGAAAAAAAAAAATTTATTTATGAAAAATTTTTTGGATGGAAATAAACGAAATCCTGACAAACACTGATATCATCGCAAATAACCATATGCTTCTTTTAAAGGCCTAAGGCTATCTAAAACGCCTTAGGCCTGCAATTCATTCATTCATGAACCACTCAAGCATATCTTGAAGTAAATCATTTCAGACAAATGCAATATCATCCCTATGTGATCATATTTTATTCCTTCTATTACAGTAAATGCTTTTTTTATTTAAAAATTAATTTTTTAATTTTTTTGCTAAAAAAAATTATTTTTTTCTAAATCAAACTTGACAACAACCTAATTTGAAGACTAAATTTAGCCCAACCTCATTCTTACATCTTACTTTTCATTCCATGACTTTCCTTCTAAAGTCTCCTCTTCTCCTTCTCTCTTCTTCTTAGCGCCTTTGTGCCACACGTGGTTTGTAGGGTCCGCTATTGTAGAGCGTCGTCTGCACGTCACAATTCTATGCTTCGTCCATAAGCCAGAAACCCATTGCTCATCACGGTTCGCATATACCAGGCAAATCTTGTCCATGCACGTCATCGTTGGAGTACACCCTTAGCTAGCATTCAATGCGACTGCAACTAGATTTACCTAACCGACCCGTCGTAAAGGTCTGTCGTCTGGAACCATTTGATTACTTTCATTCGAGAGTAATAATAGAATATTCCTGACCAAGACTTTCTGTAGTTGTCCATTGTGTAAAATTTTCATGACAAATATTTTTGCTTTTATACTTCTGCAAGTTTGGAATTCTGATGTTTGTTTCAATTGTTTTAAATTTCGTTTAAAAAAATTTTAATTTTACAACTTTTAAATTAGCATTGTTTTACACTTCCCTTCAAAACTCATAATTTTCTGCAAAATTTTAAGCTAACAAGTTATCCATCAAAAAAAAAAAAAAAAATGGTTTTGAAATTATTTCAATAATTTTTAGCTTAGCTTCTTGGATGATACGGTTTCCAAAACGAAATTCCATTCATTGTCAATTTTCATTTTGAAATTAAATGTTAGCAGTTAATCTTCATTTGGAAGAATTTTTAAAATGCACAAAAAAAAATTATTATTTTTTTTTGTGCATTTTAAAAAAATAAAAATTTTTTTTTTTTCAAATCGCTGTTGAAATATTCATAAATCTAGAGCTTTTTTTTTTTTTTTTTTTTTTACATCAGAAAGCAATGAAAGCGGCAATTGCTTAATAAAAAAATTTAAATTTGTTCTGAAAAATAAATTACTTCGACGGATGAAATGTCTTTGCATGATATTTACTTTCATCAAGAAATAAGTATTACCTAATAATTGCTTTCATTTAAAAAAAAATCAGCATTTTTTAAATTTACAACATTGCCAATATTTAAAATTTTCCATGATTAAACGATTCAAATTTGGACTTTTTTTTTTTGCTAATTAAAAAATAAGACAAATTTTCAATTTACTTACTTCAATGTTTTAACAATGAGTTATTGAACAAAAATGTTTGCATGTTTATTGATAATATTAACTTATTTACATTGCTAATTAAGAACAGCTTCGTTTGTACATTTTTTTTTTATTTTTTTTCAATTTATTTTTGTTAGGACAATGGCTGGGTTGATTTAGGGTGCGTAAAAAATTTTGTGAAGTTTATGATGATTCATGAATTTCACGAGAATTCATAATATTCATGGAGGAGATTTGTGAAGTTCATGATGATCCGCTAAGTTCACAAAGTTCACGAAAATTCATAATATTCATGGAGGAGATTTGCGATGTTCATGATGGATCCATCAAGTTTGCAACGATTCAAGCAGTTCACGAAAATTCATGAAGTTCATTGGAGGAGATTTGCGATGTTCATGATGGATCCATCAAGTTTGCAACGATTCAAGCAGTTCACGCAAAGATTCAAACAGTTCACGAAAATTCATGAAGTTCATGTAGTTTCACAAATGTTTGCGATGATTGATGAATGTTTACGATGATTCAAAGCAGTTCATGATAATTCCACAAACATTTATTTCGGTTGGATTAATATTTCAATTTTGTTTGTTTCGCTAATTTGTAAGCAAACAAAACTGATATGATTGTTTTTTTTTTTATTTATTTTTTGCTAAATTGCAAATTCAAATTTTTTGAGTGCAAAGAATTTCGTCGAATTTTCCACATTTTTCCATGAAATAGTTCAAAAAGAAAAATTGGCGACATTGACACGAACATTTGTCACATTGATCAATTCAATCATAAAAATTTCGTTTCTTTTTTAGCACACAATGAATTGAAAGGTAGCAATTTTGCATGGAATAATTGTCGGTCTAGGAAGCTCATTATTACAAAGCTTTAGCTTAAGCCATCACATTGATAGTAAGCTATTACTGACGATTTATTGCTTCATAGCTTTTCACGATTCACCAAAAATTATGAATAATGCAAAAGCAAAAAAAAATAATTAAAAAATGCTTGCACAACCACTGCTTCAACTTAATTACAAGCATTTCAATTGTATTTGAATTCACAAATATCCCTAATTTTTCATTATTCATTTTATTAATTAATAAAATTCTTTGTTAATAAATGAAATGAAACAGAGAGAAAGAGAGAGAGAGAGAGAATGGAAGTTTGAAATAATTTTGTTTTTTGAAAATTTTCATAATTTCCATTCATTCGTTCCAACCACGATTACTTCATTGCTCCTTCTTCATAGCTTACAATCATTTTTGCATTTGAATTTTCAATTTCGATCTTCCAGTAAAATTATCAAATCAATTTCTATTAAAATTTTTAAATTTTATGCAATTTAATTTTTTTTTTTCATTAATAGAAATTTTTTCGTATAACTGCAAATATTTTGTAGGAAAAAAAAAAAAAAAAAATGAAGTAATTGTAATTTTGTGGGGAAAGATAATGATAAGTCATCGATTGGATAAGTTGCATTTTCATGATTAGCTTTTAGAAGAATTGTTTACCTTCACGTAATTTACCTTATATTAGGTGAAATAAATTAATTAATTAATTAGAAGTTTTTTCGAAAAAAAAATGGACTGAAACTATTTCAATGTCATTGCAAAGTTTAAGGGAAAAAAAAAGATAAAATTATTGAAGGCAAAAATTTATTTTTAGGAATTGTTTCATGCAAAAAATTAAAATGAAATTTAATTTTCATTTTATTGCCTTTTTCGAATCCTCAAAAAAACAATTCATTTAATTTGATGAATTAATTAAAAAATTTAATTTACGATGGATAACTTGAGGAAAAAGACGTTTTAGAATTGGATGTGTTATGAATGAAGAAATTGAATTAATTAAACTTTTTAATTAATTCGTCCAATTAATGATAATTCAATGGAGACATACAAACTACAATAACCCCAATTGTGCGATATGTTTAATTAATTAATTCGTTCAATTAAAATGAAATGATCAACACTTGTCATTTTTTTATCAAATATTTTTTCTTCTAAATTTAAAAAAATTACCTCTCCTTACAGGTAACATTAAACAATGGCTTCAGGCTTTTTTAAGATATTCGTGATATTCATATCACTGATTATCAATATCCTGTCATGTCAAGAGGTCATCCTTATCATTTATCACCCTGAACACAATGAACCATAATTTATCATAGTTTAACATTGCATGGAATAATTTCTTAGCTTTAACATCAAAATGTTTATTAGTGAAAAATAACGGAATTCCTTGTAAACCATAAAATTTTATGTAATCATTAGCAAAGACTGAAATTATTTTGAAATATTAACATTGATACTTTTTAAAATTTTTTATTATAACTAATAATTTAAGAATTAAGAAATGTGCTTAATTTTGTGAAAAAAAAAAAAAAATTTTTAAAAAATTCAAATTTTTTTTTTTAAAGAATTTTTCAAAGAATATCGATGATGATGGATTCGATGGAAATGAATCATCAATGATTGTTGGGAAACGAGCAAAATTTGCATTTGCTAAGCGTTATCCTTCAAGATTTGCTTTTGCAAAGCGACATGATGACGAGGTTAGACATTTAAACATTTAAAATTACAAAAAACAAAATCAATTTAATTAATTTTTTTTGTCCAAATATTTCATTTATCCGGGCAAGACATTACCGCCACTTTAACCTTTATATAAAATCACAATTCATCCTGAAATTAAACTCAAACATTCCTTGCTTTTTTTTTACGAGAATTTTCGAAATAGTAATTTTGTGATAATTTTACGGAAAAAAATAAATACAAATTTATTTAATAAAAATCATACTTGAAAAGTTCAACAATATTTAAATCATTCTATCCATAGATAAAACATTTCAACTTTCAATTATGAATTTCGCATTAAAAAATTTTTGAAAGATTTGATGGAAGACAAAATCAACACTGATCACATCTAATTAATTAATAAACTTTTTTCCGGTATTTTTCAGGATATCAATTACTATGATAAACGAGCGGAACGTTTTGACTTCCTCACACGTCCAATGCGTCATTATGCATTCGCAAAACGCATTCCATACGTGCAATTTGCTTGAGGAAAATTAATGTCCAAAAATTAAATTTATTCACGCAATCAACATTGATCAATTTGCAATTGATTGTTTTACATGCCGCAGGTTGATAAACTTTCTGTGATCTGTTATACTGCATGTCAAAGCGCAATTAAATTATACAAAAATTTCAAGTTAAAAAAAAAACTTAGATAAGTAATAAAATTAAATTGTTATAAGAAAGTTTAAGCATCGATATTATTAGGTCAATTTAATTAACAAAATAGAAAAAAATTTAATTATCAAAACAATTGCAAAATTTTCCTTAAAATCTTTATCCTTTACCTACAATGGCGGTTTCCTTCTTTTTTTTGGGGGAGGGGGAGGCGGAGGGAGGTAAGGGTGAGAAGCCAAATGTTTAGTAATATGTAAAGGTTGAAAGAATCATAGTAAAGGTTGAAAGAAACAGTTCACTGAAACATTGCGTGCCATTTCAACAATTATATCTCAAATCACTGATCAGACGGTAAGAAGCACCGAATGGTAAATAAAGCAAAAGTTATTTTGGATTATCATTGTCACCAACGCTGTCACCATATCATTATTAACATTTATCATAGTTATCATTCCGTGATTTTTGAAAGTCAACTTGAGCAATTTGTTAAAAAAAAATCTAACAAAAAATTTCATATTGAAAGTCTATCATTGCTCCTGATTAATTCAAATCCTGAACGATTCGTAAATAACCTCAATTAGGATGCTTCTTGTTGTTATTTCATTAACTGTTGTTACCTGGTCGTTGTTTATGCTGCATTTATTTCGAGAATGAACGAAATGTTTGAGAGAATGAACGAAATGTTTTGAGAATCAACGAAATGTTCAGAGAATCACGAAATGCTTCAAGAATCACGAAATGTTTCAGAGAATGAACGAAATGTTTAAGAGAATGAACGAAATGTCTCAAGAATCACGAAATGCTTGAAGAATCAACGAAATGTTTTGAGAATCAACGAAATGCTTCAAGAATCACGAAATGTTTCAATGAAATTTCGAAATGATTCGGGAACTTTCTCAATTTTTCCACTTCGTTAAACCGTGTCATCGTACAAGAGAATCAACGGTAATCCTAAATGATACAATTGGCAATCAGCAACAGGTAAATTACCTTAAATATTCGATCATCTTTGATCATCTAAAGTCACCCTTTCTTTTTTTTCCCACTTTCCTCCATCTTAATTTAAATTTTTGTTAGAAAAATTGATTAAACTTTACGATTGATTTATACCTTTTAAATGGGTTGTTTACTTTTTTTTTCTCATTTCAAAAACACCTGCAAAGAAGGGTGGAAGGAAGCTTGAGGTGGTGGAAGAAAAGATGAATCAGGTTGGGGACGACGATAAATGATGATTGAATCCCTCAGATGTTGTTCAATTGCAGGTTTTTTCCCTGGGAGAAGAAAAAAAAAAAACACCGCGGTGGAGGAATGGAATGTCATGGAATGAAAGGACCGGTTCCATTAAGCAGAAGGATATAAGGGAAGCAAAAAATAAAAATAAAAAATGAAAATAATAAAAATTTTATTTTATTTTTTTTGGGCAATTCAAAGCTTCCAATAAGCATTTCATTTTAACTTCCGGTTCCTTCTCCATCAGTTTGCTTTCTCAATTATCTATCTCCTTGCAAGCATTGAAACTTTTTGCTTGAGAAAGTTTGGCAAAGTTAAAACTAATCAATTTTCCAGGTTCACCTTTTCACCCCAAAAAATTGGAAATGCATTCAATGTTAATTTCTACTAATGATAGCTTAGCAACCGAAACAATGCCAATAAATTATCCGACAATGTACGGTGGTACTATCACTACTAATACTATCGCTAATTGCAGTACTCAATGTAATTTTGAATTTCAATGGAAATTTGACGAATGGCTCAAGGTAGATGATATTGAAATAATATCCTTTTGACCTTTTGACCTTTTAATGATTAAAAAAATATCATGATTTTTATGACAAAAATTAATGAAGCTTTCAAGACTACGGAACGAAATCAATATATCAGTGTTGATAATGAATGTTGCAATGAAAACGACAATTTAACAACCTGCTTACAACCACCTGCTCATAATGGCCACATTGATCGGCAAATAACAAGCTTGATTTTTCCCAATTCTTTTGACTTTTTTTTTTTAATGCAAAAGTAAAAAAAAAAAAAACTTTACAATTTCTGAAAAATAAATGCAATTTTCATTGGAATTATTAAAAAAATAATAAAATTTAACAAAATTCTTTTTTTGTAAATTTCAGAAAAGTTTTGGAATAATTTGAAACATTATTAGTTTTAGCACGTACGGGTACCAATCAACTTGGTGGTATTTACACCAATGGACGTCCATTACCGGTACATCTTCGGGAACGAATTATTCAAATGGCTTCAACAGGTATCAAACCATGCCATATATCCCGGGAATTACGCATATCCCATGGTTGTGTCTCAAAAATCTTGTCAAGGTTTTTTTAATTTATTTCATTTAATTTCAATATAACTCAATCGCAACTCATGCTTGATTCATTTTATTAACAAAAAAAAAAAATTAAAATTAAATTTAACATTTTGATCAAGTTTGAGTTAAATTATTTTAATTTCAGGTATCGTAATACAGGTTCAATTCGAGCTGGTAAAACTGGTGGTTCAAAGCCAAAAAAATCTCTCCCACAAGTTTTTTTTTTAATTAATTAATTTTTTAACAATTAACGAATTTGAACCTTTCATAAATTCCATTTAAAGCAATTAAAATTAGTTAAAACAATAAGTTTTGTACTGCAACAAAAGAATTTCAAGTTTTTCACAAATTCCACTAATAATTTAATCTTTTGAAAAAATACAATTTAAAATTGTCCAAGCTTATTTTTTTTTTGTTTTGAAATTTATAAATTCAAAACAAAAATTTTTTTTTTGAAAAAATATTTTGTTTGAATTCAAAAAAAATAATTGAACTAAATTAAATTAAATTAAATCAGGTAGTGACAGCAATAGCAATTTACAAGCATTGCCGACCGTCGATGTATTCATGGGAAATTCGTAGTAGGCTTATCAGTAATGGCATTTGCAGCGCAATGAATGCACCAAGTATTTCATCAATTAACAGGTAATTAATTAATTAACAAATAATTAATAAAGCAAAAAAATAAAAAATCACCAAATATGTCATTGGAAAAATAACTGATTAATTTCATTCTTGAAATCAATAATTTCAAAATGAAATCTTAGCTATACAGCTTAAATTTCAGTAATTTTTAAGGCTTTGAAAATTTTCACAAGCTTATTTAATATTTCAATTTTCAAAAAAAAAAAAATAATAATTAAATTTGAAATGGAATTCGTCATTTTTTGGAAATTTTATTTTAATTTTTTGAGAATAATCAGGACAAAACTTGGCATCACAAAAGGAACTAATTCAATTAGTTCAATGGGATTAGCAGCAATTTCCGAATGCAATCAAAAGGATCGAAGGATGGAGAATATTCCTGGAAATGTTGCATACATCCCGAATTTGTCAACAATGAATTTTACACCAAATTTTTCCTAAATTTTATTTCAAAAAAAAAACCGAAGGACAATAAGTTTATCATTGATCCAAATAACAACAAAAACAACAACAACAACAACATTGGCAGATCAAAGATCAACGAAAACCAGAAAATTAATCCTGTACAAATAATTTTTCCAAAACAATTGTCGTTTTTTTTTTTTCTTCAATGTTTTGAAATTTTCCTTTGACAAATTTTATCTTTTGAAATTTTTCTTTTGCAAGTTTTTAATTGTAAATTTTAAATCATCGCAAACATTTTAATTGCATGAAATTTGTTGAAATATTCGTTGTTAACAATGATTCATTGCTTATATTTAACCGGTTTTTTAAAAGAAAAACAAAAAACAAAAAAAAAAAACATTCATTTATTTCGAACAAATTTTTAAATAATTTGAACCAAATCAAAATTTATTTTGAAAGAAAAATTAAAATTTGCAAATTTAAATTTCACTTGCTAATCTTTAATTTATCATTTTGCGGCCTCGAAATTAATCAATATAGGTAGCAAAATTTAGTTATAATTAAAAATTTTTTTTTTGGCTTTTTTTTACAAAAATTCACAATTGAATTTCTGTAAACTTCAAACACTATTATGAAACTTCATTTATTTTCAATAATTTTCATTCAATGGATAAGTGCTTCTTTCCTCTAATTAGTTTTGCCATTAATTTGACATAAATGAACTTTTTTTCTTTAAATGTATGACCTCTGAAAGAAGTGAAAGTTTATTTCTTACTTTGCATTAATTATTCCATACTCCCCCTTCCCCCCAACAAACCATTATTAATTTACTCAATTTATAAAAATAAAACTTTGTTTTAAATTTGGCATTTTAGCTTGACAGGGCAAAATATGATAAAAAAAGTCGAATGTCTGTTCCCATTTTATTTCACGTACGTCAAAAACTTACTTGAAAGACAAAATTCCATAAAGAATTCACGTAGTTTTTTTTTTGAGAAACTTATCTACCAACTGATTAGTAGGGATTAATGGAAACTGTTCCTAGAGCAAATATTAAATAAGATGGATGACTTTGAACCATAAAACTTGTTTGGTGACTTTTTTCTTTCTCTCAAAACTTTTTCGAACTCTTTTTTATTTTTGGTAATTTAAGGATTTCAGAAATAAATTGGGATGAGTAAACTGAAGTTCTTTAGTTAATTAAATAATAAATGGTAATAATTTGCGCCAAAGAAATATTTAAAATTAAACTTGAAAATTTACACACTATTTACTAGTTGAGAAATTAATTAAGTCGTTTAAAATCAAATTAGTCGCTTAAATTAAATTTTTTTTTTAAATTACTCGAAAGTTTATGAAAAAAAAACTTTTTTATATTTTTTGATCAAAATCCTTGGCACAGAAGGAAACTGCATTCTTTTTTTGTAAAAAAGTTTGGAAATAAAATTTTTAAAAATTATTTATTCAAATAAATGACAACAATTTCATTCAAATTAACCTTAATTAATCAAAATCGTAAAAATGCGACAGAAAAAAAATTAATAAAAAAATCCCAAAAATTTCATTTTGATGAATTGAACTATAATTCTTATTACCAGCATTTCTTACTTTCCCTGAAAAAAATTTTAATATATAAAAAAAAAATGAGTTATATAATTTTTTCTTTACAAAAAAAAAATTTTAAAAAGAACTCTGAGCAAAAATCTTACTTTTGACCTGACCTTTGAACCAACTATAGTTCGATTGAGAATTCACATGACGCCAAAGATCTGTATTAGGAAGTAAGCTACGTACCACTTCATCCACAAATTCACCATATATTTTATTTTTATTTTCTAAAAAAAAAGGAGAAAAAAAACTTATTGAAATAAAATTTGAAAAAATTCAATCAAAAAATTTTTATTGCTTATAAATTTTAATTTCTTTCTTTCTTTCTCTTTCTTAATTTTACGTCGAACTCGTCATTTTCAGGTGTATTTTAAAAATTCTTGAAGATAATTTTGGAATTTTTTAAACGATTGCTAACTTTGCTAAAAAAGAAAATAAAACAAATTATGCTTAAGTTAGCTTTCGTAAAATTAAAAATTTTAATATGACGTAATTTTGGGAATTAAATTATTTACGAATTTTATTCCAAGGAAATTAAACACTTAATTTTGTTTTATTTTTATTTTTTACAAAATTTGAAAAGTCAAGTTCAATTTTTGCAATTAGTATTTTTAGGAAAACCAGCTGTAGTTGAATTTATTAGAGCAAAAAAAGAAATTTTTTTTTTCGAGTGGAAGCATACCAATGTAATGTGTACTTCCATTATCGATTGATTGGGTACGATCAATCCGATCAATGGAGCAATTAACTTTAAGATAGGATGTTGCTAATGTTGCCATAACCGATGAATCATTTTTGATCTGTTCATCGATACTGTAAATGAATGCTAATGATGGATTTGGACATTGCGAAATTGGTCCAACGATGACCTTTGAACATTAAGCAAAAGTTCAGGATGAAATCTTAACACCTTAAGGAAAAAGCCAATAATAGCAGGTATATTGTTAATTAAAAGGTTTTAAACTTTTTTTTAAATGATTATTTCAATGAATGAATTATACTTTCCCTCATGAGATAAAGTATAAAAAGAGATAAGTAAAATTCAAATTTTTTGTAGAAATTCCGAAAAAAAAGGTTACCTTTTATTTCGTATGAATCTCACGGATGGTTCCACGGATGATTCAAGGGATGATTCCACGGATGATTCAAGGGATGATTTCACGGATGGTTCCACAGATGATTCCGCGGATGGTTCCACGGATGATTCCAGGGGTGATTTCACGGATGGTACCGCGGATGATTCAAGGGATGATTTTACAGATGGTTGCACGGATGATTTGCTGTGTGATAATTCTGTTTCACAACTTGGTTCTTTTGAGGCTGCATTATTTTCATTCCGATCAATACTTCCTAAAATTGATCAATTTTGTAAAACAATCCTCACATCCATGTTTTCTCCTGCGATATTATTGAATTAGGGATTCAATTTCATCTGCTAAAGGAAGGAGAAAACGTAATTAAACTTTAATTAGTGATGAGTGCAATTACAAATGCTAAAATATCACTGTTAGAATCATTTTCAAAGTTCCGAAACTAAGAAACTTAAAGTTTAGCTATTCATTTGTGAATTTACGGAAGTTTTAAATTGAATATGACAATAATTAAACAGGTAATATCATCGACGAAGCCGTCTTTGATAGCTTAATAATTTCGATTAATTGGGGATCAGTGAGGTTTTTTTTACCTGTTCGCAAAAAAAATTAAAAATTTCAAATTTACTGATCGATTAATTTCAAGGATATTGATTGATTGTTTGAACAGAAACGGTAAACAAACAAACAAACCATGGTTGTCTGGTATAAATAAACAATCCTCGAAAAATGGTTTATCAATAAAGGTGAACGTGGAAAATGGTGCCTTTGGATTGTTACAATGGTTAAAGGTCGTACAACCACAAATTGTATATTCATATTTCCTATGACAATAAGCATGATCGTGGAAAAATGTTTGTGTTTCATTGTCAACATTGATACATCCAGCAATTAATGTTTCATTGTAGTAATTATTAATCACTAAAATAAAAAATTAAAATTAAATGAAAATTTTTTTTTTATTGTAAAAAGAATTTCGAAAATTTTGAAAAATAAGTTTTTTTTTTTGTTGGAAAATAAAAACAAAAATTTACCGATAAAGCAAATGTCACCGTGGCAATTTTCGGGACATTTCCGGAATGTCGAAATTAATGCAGGTGGTTGATAATCGCAATCAGCACATTTGATACTTAATGAGCCATCATGCTTCATAAATATAATTAGTGATGTAATTATTGCCAAATAATCTTCCATCTTTTAACCTTTAACCTTTAATCGCTTCAACGATTTTTTAATAATTTCTCGTTGCTTCTTCAATGAGACATATATGTGCATAGCACATAACAAAGAGCACTGAGAAGTGCCACACAATAAGGGTAATGTGATTAATTAAGATATTTGATTAATTTCAAATATTTCAAAATTTCAAAAGAAATTTACAATTTCTTTTGATGGATGAAATTTTCAGAAATACATGAAAATCCATGAAAACTTGAGAGTCAACGCTGTTTTGTCAGTTTTGTTCAGGCCAAATTACACTATCAATTAGATACTACAAATGAACTAAAATGTACGACATGATGAATTAGGAGACGTGTACGACGTGATACATTACAAAACGTGTACGACATGATAAATCAGCAGACTTGTACGACGTGATACATTACAAAATGTGTACGACATGATATATTACAAAATGTGTACGACATGATAAATCAGCTGACGTGTACGACGTGATACATTACAAAACGTGTATGACATGATAAATCAGCAGACTTGTACGACGTGATAAATGTACTGTGCGTGTAAAATCGCGCAATGCGCAAAAGTACTTCCGTCTTTCGCTCCAAGCTTGCCATTGAAAGAAGTGAATAGCAAATGTTATTGGATCACTGTCACCTATTGTCATTTCATTTGAACTATAAGGAAACTTGACAAATGGCTTTTCCAATTCAATCGGATAAAAGTGAAGAAATTTGCTGAATTTAAGCAAGTTGTTGTTTTGCAAATAAATCAATCACAGACACACACACACAGACACACACACAGACACACACACAGACACAGACACACACAGACACAGACACACACACACACAGACACACACACACACATATATATATATATATATATATATATTCACATACAATCATCGGACAAACATACACACATAGATTCGTTTTACTTGTAAGTGGCGGGAGGTGACACATCACTGCTCTTGTTTCCCTTTTGTTTTAAGGAATGACAACTATTTGCTTTCTTTTTTCACTCACTGAAGTGAAAAAGTGATGGAATTAAAATGATGATGAGTGGTGCTTGGCGGAAAAGACACCATTGTTAGTCAGAGAGAGGCGCCAT
>JABVXS010000808.1:0-14703 GCA_013365335.1 Madathamugadia hiepei | reverse complement strand
ACTTAGCAGTTAGCGTACCTTTACTTAGCAGTTAGCGTACCTTTACTTAGCAGTTAGCGTACCTTTACTTAGCAGTTAGCGTACCTTTACTTCAGGAGTTAGCGTACCTTTACAGTAAACATAAAATTGTTTTGTTTATACAAATTTTTGGAATTTTAGAGAATAAACAGCAACGATTAGTGTTCGTTGAAAATGAACAAATTAACTATTTAACATTAAAAGAACGAAATGTTCTTTTCACAGTGTGCCAGGTATGAATTCATTTTTTTTGAAATGATTGAAGGAATTTTGATAACAGAAAAAAAAAAGGAAATTTCATTAAATTAAAAGAATTTCATCAAATTTCCAGGTTGTACCAACGGTTGACCCATCATATGTTTACAATTTAATTACAAAAAATTCAATGAATAATGTTGAAAATATTCTTGAATGTTAGTTTTGAAGTGACCTTTCCGTTTTTTTTTCCATAATTAATTTTAAAAATATTCGGTTTGCTTTTTTTCAATTATTGATTTAATATTATTTCAATGTTAGATCATTCCATTTTCTTGCTTACTGATTGATCTGTCCATTTGACCATTCCGCTTCCTTTCTTAGTTATTGATTGATTGATCTGTCCATTTGACTTTTCCACTTCCTTTCTTAGTTATTGATTGATTGATTGATCTGTCTATTTGACTTTTCCACTTCCTTTCTTAGTTATTGATTGATTGATCTGTCCATTTGACCATTCCGCTTCCTTTCTTAGTTATTGATTGATTGATCTGTCCATTTGACTTTTCCACTTCCTTTCTTAGTTATTGATTGATTGATCTGTCTATTTGACCTTTCCACTTCCTTTCTTAGTTATTGATTGATCTGCTCATTTGACCTTTCCACTTTCTTTCCTAGTTATTGGTTGATTGACCTGTTCATTTGACCTTTCCACTTCCTTTCCTAGTTATTGGTTGATTGACCTGTTCATTTGACCTTTCCACTTCCTTTCCTAGTTATTGATTGATTGATCTGTTCATTTGACCTTTCCACTTTCTTTCCTAGTTATTGGTTGATTGACCTGTTCATTTGACCTTTCCACTTCCTTTCCTAGTTATTGGTTGATTGACCTGTTCATTTGATTTCTATCAATCTCAAAAGATTTTCACGTTTCTTTTAAATTACCAATTTGAAAATAGTTCAACTTTAGGTACGTTTTTAATTTACCTTCAAAGGAATAATTTGAAATTGTGATTAAACGATAGTTTAGCAATACTTGAATCATTGTTAGCTAAATTTTTTTCGAATTCTTTTAGTTCTCTTCCGATTTGACTATCCGACAATTAGACAACGTGTGCGTCGTGAAAGTAACGAATCACGTCGTAAGACATTTCTCGGTGAAGACGGCGAACCGTTTGATATCGCTCAATTCCTTACCATTTATCCCAATCCGGAAACATTCTTTGTGGAAGAACGTAAAATTGATGAAAATTATACCAAACATGCCACGGCAAGTTTCTTCCTTTCTCACTAATTAATTGTTTCTTTCTTAAATCAGCAATTAGTAAAAGTGCAGTATGCGATATGGATGATACGCTAATATTTACCTGCATGCTGTAGAAAATGATTCTACTTGTTTTGCTTATAAAATTAAGCCTTACTTAAGTACCAATGATTTTGCAACATTTTTCAAAATTTTTTTTTTTGGTAATTTTTTAAGCAAAAAATGTTTGTTTGAAAGTTTAAGAAATTTTTTCAAGTTTTCCGAGACAAAAAATTATTTCTTCATAGTTTGTATTTTTTTTTTTTGCAGGCTTTTTTATCTCGAAAATTCGAACAATATGATATTAAATTCATGGAAAAAGTTTTCAACCATTGCAAACAGCAACTGTTTCCTACCTACAGTATCCTGAAGAAACATCTTGAGGCATTCACAAAAGGTTTTTTTTATCGATTAATTGTTAAGTTATATTTTCACACTTATAATTTCGCACCTTTCAAGAAATGCACTATCGATGTTTTCCTTTTACCGTATCCATACGCTACAGTATCCTTGCGAATGCAGCAGAAATCTCCTTGCCGCTGCGATTAGGATCATTTAAATTTAACATACCTTGAGCTAGAAGTATAAGCCATTGAGGAAGTCTTTGTATTTCAATGAAAGACTGCCGAATTCATTTCATTGAAAAGTTTTCATCCAAATTCCGCTCTTTAATTTTGACCAAATTTAGCTATTAGTTAATTAATACAACATCCTCAAACGTCATCCTCTCAAGTTTTCAGCTAAATAGTTTCTTTACCAACTCTTCCACCTGAAATTTAATCATTAAACGAAATCACCTGTTCTGAATGATGACAAATTAGTACAGTAGCTGATGAGAAGACATCCTTTATGACAGGGTTGGGGCATCAGCCTTAGGGGCACCAGGTTGGGAAGGAACATCCTCCGGCAATATCACACCTGAACTTTTCTTCTGCTGGAACATGTTGCTTAGGATTGACCATAAATGATGCTCCTAACCTATCATCAAGGAGGTCTCATCACAAATTTTTTTTCTAATTCTCTGTCAACTGAAACCTAAATTGGTGAGGCATGTAGAGAGCCTAATTACTGAACAATAAATAATTCAGCGGCATAGTTTTAATTAGCAATTTTCATTATTCAAAATGGTTGATTTGAAGGTGAGCATGCTCCTCGTTACATTACAAAAGTTGGTATTAAAGTGAAATTTCGACGAATTTCTGATAGCGGGAAAGTATTAGATTACCCGGATTCGCTGAATGAATTATTTTTCCGCGAAGCACAGTTTTGCTTGCATGAAGAGGAAATATTAGGTTACCCTTAGCTTCGCTCTTTTTCAAAAATTTCAATTTTGTTTTAATTAATAAGAAAGCAAATTTGAAGCACAAACTTCTACTACCACCGCACTCTATGAAGTTCTTTCATGGATGAAAATAATTCAACTTTACTTTTACCTTTCTGGATAATTCAAATTTTTTCAGCCAATCCAAATTTGTTCACTTTCTTGAAATTTAATGTATAAATATTAGTGCTATCAATGTCAATTATCCTGACCGAAAATCTGCATTTCGATCTCTGGCGGAACATTTGCATACAGATTTGTAGACTACAAAGCAAACTGCGCGTCACAACGGAAAAAAGCATTGAAGTATGCGGAACGGAATGGCTTACTGAAGGAATGCTTAATTTGTTATGGTGATGGATTCCTGGACGAGGAAATGATAAAGTGCAGTGTGGGCGATCATGAATTTTGCAAGAATTGTGTTAAGCAGCATGCGGAGACTCAAATTGGCGATGGTATGTGTTCAATACTTTCAATTCTTCAGCGGAAGATTCAGCATGGATACGGTGGGGGAAGGATACGGTAGGGAAAGGATACGGTAGAGGAAGGATACGGTAGAGGATTGTATGTAGTTCATTTTTCCCTTTTGCTTTTCAAAAATTAATTCAACATAGAGGACTTTCATAATCTAATCAAGAATGAAGTTTTTGAAATTAAATTTCAATTTTGGATTTCAATAAAATGAATTCAGGAATGAAATGTATATCTTGTATGGTTCCGACATGTGAAAATGGTTCTTTTGAGATTTCAACACTTCAAAAAATCCTGTCACCGGCACTACTTCGTTTACTTCTACAGCGTTGCTTAAGAGTGATGTTTAATATTATTTGAAAATTTTAAACTTTAAAAAAACCATTGCTGTGAAATAGCTTCACTCGATTCACTGTACATTGGCCCTTTTTAATAATCTAAACTTTACACGGGATTGACCACACATTAGCTTGGTATTTTTCAATTATTAATTGCTACGCTAAAATTACTCACTTAGCGCTATGCTACCAATTAGCACAACTCTTCCTAGTTTATTACTGTACATTACCGCACGCTGCCGTGCCGCTTCAGTTACTGTAATTGAATTTTTGTTTCATCCTCACCACTAAACCACTGAAGCGGGTTAACAAAAGAATTCTCATTAGGTCAAATTGTGAAGTTTAGAAAAATCAAACATTCCAAAATTCAAACATTCCCAAAACATTTTAACAATCAATTCAGGATGAAATTCGTAGCAAAAAAGCTGAAATTATTGAATTTTGTCCATTTTGTGATTTCCCAGTAAATGTTGGCAACAGTGAAAATCGGATACTTTTCTGTCCAAATCCGGAATGTCAAAAAGAAACTTGCCGGTAACTTGTAAAAAAAATAAAACTTTTAAAATTTCAAAAACTTGCAGAGCGTTTTCCAATTAGAAAAAATTATTATTTAATTAATTCGTTTCATTTCTGAATTTTGAGAATATGCCGGAAAGAATCACATGTTCCGCTGCGATGTGGTGAAGCAGAAGAAAGTGTTGATTTCGAGATAAGAATGCGGAAATTTATTGAGGAATATATGGCTGAAGCAGTAATTCGTAAATGTCCATCCTGTGATAACAGGTAAACCCACCCGGAATATTCCAAGATGTGATAGTTTCTCATTGATTTCTTGATCGATTAAATAATTAGTTTAATTAATAATTAGTTTTTGTCAATTTGTAATGCTTCCATTGCTCTGGACAAAGTTTCATCAATGAAGCTATCAAGTTCAATTTTCAACAGCTGATTGTCAATGTTTTAATGCTACAGAATCACCAAAGAAATAGGTTGCAATAAGATGACATGTCCTTGTGGTACTTTCTTCTGCTATGTTTGCAATATTGCACTTCCGCAAGATAGACCATACGACCATTTCTCCAGGTATGCTTTAGTCTGTCTTTTTTTCCATAATCATTATGAGCCTAAAAGATCAGGTTTAATATTTTGAAATGATTTAACAAATTTCAGGTCTAAAGTTGGTTGTCAGCAGGAAACATCAATAGAGCAACTTCATGAATTGGTCGCAAAACGAGCTGGTTTAGAAGCTTTACGTTTGTTCCATGAGCAACTTCCGGAAGCGGTAAAAATCCGACCACCTGATATTAATGAATTAGCTGGAATTAAGAAGAAGCCGAGAACGACAACAACGGAACAGTGATTCTTGCTGTTTCACTACCGAGGAGAATACGGTGGAAAGTGTTCAACCTAATTATCTGGAAACAATGAACTACTAATCCAGGAAGGTATTACTTAATCGAGAAAAAAGATAACAAAAGAAAAATGATTTTATGAAATGTTCAAAACAAAGAACAAATTGAAAATGAAATTTTGTAAAATTACAGTGTCCTCAAGTAACAGTACCTTCCGATTTAATCATCATATGAGCAATAATCATTATTACACACTGTTTTTAACGGAATAATTACTCTCTTCAAAAGTTCATCCAATTTTAATTCTTTACTTCCACATCAACGGTAACAACGAGAAGTTGAATCTAAGATTACAGCGGTCCACTTTTGATGTTTCTCCTTTGAATTAATAGAGAGGACCTTTAATCTGCTACTACTACTACTCCATCATTAATCAGGTAGGGAACAAATTACCATACCTCATCTTACCAGGTGTATTTATCAAATTAATGACGTCATGTTGCCGGAAGATCTCTTTGGTTTGGCCCATTCCTGCACTTTCCTCGTCTAATTAAAACTTAATTTTACTTAATCCATTCGACAAGCCGGAATTTCAGTACTTTAGCCAGAAATGCTGGCATTTCCCGTTAGGCAACTTTATTTCTGCTTTTTTCCACATCTGATTTAAGCCTGTTTTTTTTTTACTTTGGTTTTTCACTTAAATAAACATTTTGATAGTGCTTGCTAGATAGTTACTTTATCCATGCCTTTTGAATTTGACTTGAGCCTTTTCTTTATGTTCCGGGGAATGAACAACTTTTAGTAGTTCCTCTGTTTCATAAATTTAATATCTTGTTTTGAAAAATCATGTTGTATCGTGATTCGGTATTCGCTCTCATCAAATATATACATTTGCACTCGATATTTGCTTTGCAGTAATTATTTATGTTTTTGCGGAACTTCGATGAAAGACCTTTCTTAAAGCTTCGAATACAATTATATTTTAGTGTCTCTTTATTTAATAAATTTTCATAAAAAGTTTCAATGTCAATTTAAATCACTTTCTAATTGTTGAACATTTCATTCCGTCCGATGTGTTCAATGGTCAGTTAAGGTTTTGTGTTTTATCTTAAACTTGAAATAAAGGACATTCCATACCTTTTGCTTTAATGTACAGAACATAGCCATCTTGCCATAACAGGTAATCGGGCAAGGTAAAATTGATAACAAAACCTGAACTTTTCAAAAACTAATTTCATGTTATCAAACTTCAGAATCCATTTCAGAAAATTAGGTATATGAAATTTGCTAGTTTGGCAATTATTTTAGTATAATTTATAACTGTAGAACTAGTATAAAACGTTTTTGAGGGTAAATGTTACGGATCAATAACGAAGATAAAGTAGTTCAGTCGCAGTTTGGTTGATATCACTTTGTTGTCGCGTTACGTGAAGATTTCAACAAATTACCTTGATCCATTTGTTTACAAATTCAATTAGTATAAAATTCAAGCTAAATTAATTGAATACGCTCAAACATATGGCTACCGACCGAATGATGTGACTTTTTGCAATTGAATTTGCCCTTATTGAAATATTTTTAATACAACTTCATTCGACTTGAAGCTCATGCTGCAATTAATTCGACTTTTACTGATGAAGATAATTGGACTTTCAATTAATCTTAATTCAATGGCTACAGTACCTGAATTGGATATCAAATCCACAGTAACCGAGATTCTTCATTACTGATCTTCCGATCCTACAATACATTTTCCAACTGCAGTTACGATCAGTAATGAAGAATCTCGGTTACTGTGGATATCCAATCGCAATCGGATGATAAATCTGCTGTGATATTCGGGACAGGAAAGTTCAATGGTCGTTGAAAATAGGGGTGTGTAATACACATTGTCCAGTTAATGAACATTTTACAAGGGTGAGCTGTCAATTGCCGAAGGCCCATTTGAAGAGGAGGTAGCAAAGCAAGGAGCTTAATTCAAGAGACAATTCAGAGGAACAAGGTAACAAAGCCAGGTAATTGCTAATACAGTTCATTTACCTTAGCTGTAACTATAGCTCCAGAATCTTCTCCTTTGTCGTACAGTGGTGATGAAAAACAGTGAAACGGAGTAACTTCAATGTTGTAATACATTTTCAGGCAATACCAAACATTTAAAAATCGTTGACCCAAAAAGTTGAACATTTTAACAAAAAGTTCAAAGGTGTACAGCAAAGAAATCATTCTATAATGAATGTGACCTACACATTGTCAAAATAAACAATAGAAAATTGACAGAAATTGCCGAAAAAATAGAGTTATTTGACAACTTGGATATTGGATACGAGCCAAAAGAAAACAAATTCACTTTGGTTGGTCTCGCAGGTAAACTACTTAGTGGTCTAATTAACATAATTGCCAAAGTTCCAAATGCAGTGGTTGAATAGACTTCATGCATGATTAAGCCAAAAGAGACGAAACAGAACAGTAAAACGTCATCAGCAATGGGAGAACAAAAATTGTTGTGATGATTTCAATGTTGTACCGCCGGACTCCTCAAACTTGGTAATTAAATTGTTTACTGACGAAGCAAACAAACAAACAAACAAACAAACACGCGAATACGATACAAATATGTGAAACTAATACTTTACGTAAATTAACAATGTAAAAGACGAGGAAGAAAAGGAGAGGAAAAAGGAGCGGCAGCTGAGAGCTAGGACGTTGAGATGTGAGAATGGAATGTTGATTGGGATACTAATAGACCTGGGAAAGTCGACGATGAAGATCGGTGGAATACGTGGGAAAATGCGGTAGTAAGGATATCGGTATAGAACACTGATTCCCAACCTGAGTTCGATTAAACCCTATGGGTTCGGCAGAGCCTCCCCGAGCAGGGAGCGCACCAAAACCACCTCCCCGTTAGATTTCAAAAATGTGCTCTGGCGCTTCATATTATCCATCTCCGTCCTTTTAAAAATGTGCTGCTTTGATGCTTCATACGGACTCCGTGGCTAGAGGGAACATTGGAGACACACCCGAGTTATCGTGACATTGAAAAAAAAATCATATTTTATCTTTCACGAAAGAGGGGAGGGGTTCGGTGAATGCATACATGAAACTGGTGGAGTTCGGTAGCTCCAACAAGGTTGGGAACTACTGGTGTAGAGGGTGGAGCTTGCAGCGTCAGATCGATACTACATAGATCACATTGCAGGGGATTAAATTTGGTGGTTACCAAAGGTTTAAAAATAAGGTCAGATATAAAATCTCATTTGTATATAGAATTCGAAAGAAATGATCCAAAAGTTCTTTGATAATTCTGTAAGGGAAGAATTATCAAAGAACTACCTGATATTGAGATGCATTATCACTGATCCAACACCCTTTCATTCTTGATTCTTTATTTCATCGCGTTTTTCCGTTTTTTACGACAATTGTCAGAAAATGTTTAAATTCTCAAAGATGAACAAAGTTGGAGTGAAAGCGACATGTGACAAACATCACTGAGTTTGTATCCAAGACCCTTACAGTTAACAAATCATTTCATTTACCAGTAAACAATTTTTGTAAACGTTGTTTCAAAAAAGGTCACAGAGGTCAAATGCCAGAGACAGCTAAGACGCTTTTACTGCAAAGGCCTATACAGCAGTTCTCTATGCCTCATTATGGATTCGAAATCCAACAAAATTTCACCATACGGTAAAGAAGAGTAAGAGCTGTTTAAAGAAGAGTAAAAATCACAATCACAAATCACAACAAGAATTGTTCGGAAGGTTAAAGTTCAAGCTAAAGATGGGTAAATCTGTGACTCATTAATCTGAACTAATTAATCAGAGATCGAAGAAAGAAAGAAGCTTTACTCATATGTAAAGAGATCGAGGTGTCGAATTCATTGATGGCAGAGACGAAAGCAAATACATTAACCCACCACATCTGACAGGTTGAATGGAAATTGTCGTGTATGTTCGAACAATTGACGAATCGGTTAAACCCGTTTGGCAATTACGATTCATAGCGAACAGAAGTGATATGCATTAATGTCCAATGTTTCCTGTTTATTTCAACTATAATTTTCACATCTCTATAAGGAATCCCCAAAATTATCCAAGTGATAGATTAATTCCTCAATACAACAACTACAGTACGACATACTACAGTATGACGTGGTTACGGTAGCATAAGATAATTGTATTTAACTACGATGTTAGTAATGTCCTTATTGTTTAATCTTTGATAATAAGGAACTTTGGAGTAGTAGTGGTCAGTGGTGAATACAGAATAAAAGAGAGAGGAAGGGGAGAGAGACAGAAGGGGACAGATGGTCGATGACTCTTTTTTATGTACCCAAGTTGAAATCGATTTATTGTCAGATGGACATTTGTATGGACTGGTGACAATGATGTCGTCCAAGGTCCTTCTTATCGACCTGCTCTTCCTTAATGCTATACGTTTTCCGGAAACATCAGCGGAACCGACTATATATCCAGGTGAGATTGGTACAATTTGTTGTAAGGAAGTGAACTATAACTGCCATATGGAATGCCTGATATTAACCTATTGATAGGAGCAGAAATATGAACCGATATTTGCAACCGGTGCTCTTTGAGCTTATCGTTATTAACCAGCCTTTCATGAATCGTTGTCATTTGAAATTAATTACTTTGAATTTGCAGAGAATGTTTTTACGGCAGGACACTTGGCATACAGGCGATTACTATTGGATTCGCAATCAGCATCCCTTTATGTGGGCGCTAATGGCCATTTATTTCGATTGTGGGCTTATAACATTAATGCAACTTTGCCATCCGATGATATGGTAATTAATAGTTTCGTTTTACAGCAATTTTTTCATAATTTTAATTAATTATTGCCAGCGTGATTGTTTGCAAGGCTTAAGGTTTAATCTTTTCAAGTTGAAGTTGCCAACATATTGAAATTGTGTATGAACACCTAGAGATTTCGTTTTAATATTTATTTGACTCTTTTTAGTTTTTTTTTTTTATAGTTGAATAAATTGCATATTCAGTATGCCCACGTAGAGCTTCCGGTTTCTGAATCTGATAGTGAAGAGTGTCGTCGTGCTGGCCATGCGGAATGTACAAATGCAGTGCGACTGATGTTTCTGAAGAAAGGTCATCAGACGTTACTGGTTTGTTCTTCGAATGCTATGAAGCCGCAGCTACGTGAATTGGATGCACTATCGCTACGGGAACGTTCTTCACCTGAAAATGTTATCGGTGTTTGTTCAGCCCACGTTCATCTTAATACAACGGCAGTACTTGTTGGTAAATTGAAATTTTTTTCGCCATATTTGAATTTTTTCAAATCTCATAAATTGTAGTTTTGCAACTGTGCCATTATCATGTATTTCCTGATGCGCTCATTTCAAAAAGCTTATTGCATTACTGGTAAATTTTTTAGAAGGGGGGAATCCGGATGATATACCTGCTATTTATTCTGGTATCAGGACAGGTCTTGTTCTCGACAATAATCTTATTTATCGGCCACCATTAGTTAAAAACAGCAAGGAACTGTATTCTTCAATGCGAACCATCTATACAGATTCGAAATGGCTTTGTGGTTCGTTAATATAAATGTAAAAAAATAAAGCAACAAGAAAATGGATGAGGAGCAAGAGTTATGTTTATTATATATATTAAACAAGTAATAGATGATGCTGAGGTGGAAGGTAATACTCAAGATAACAATTTTGGTTAGTTCCTAGAACTGTTCATTATTGCGTCCGCATTTAATGTAAACTATGGCTTAGAACCGGACTTCGTGGCATCATTCGGCATTGACAAGTATGTCTATTTCTTTTTCCGCGAATTGGCGATTGAGCGTGCGAACTGTGAACGTGTCGTGTATTCTCGAGTTGCGCGCATTTGTAAGGTTAGTGGTATTTTTGCTTCTTAATGTATTTCTTTTGAATTTCATTCGCGAAGCTAAGCCATGAAGGATTTTCTGCTGAAACCTTAAAGTTTTTTTTCATTGGATGAAACCCCAACTTCCTACGAAATACTGTTGCAATAACTTTGAAAAAAAAAAAAAAAAACTTATGGAACCATGTGTGCATATAAGCATGCTAAAATGTTGCGGTATTGTGTTGAGCAGTTTCTATGAGCCTGTAAATGATGCGGAAATGTGTAATTTATAGGAAGATATCGGAGGAAAAAACGTCATGCGACAAGTTTGGACAACTTTTGTCAAAGCTCGTCTTAACTGCTCATCGTCTTCAAAGTCTCCCGTTTATTTCAATGAATTGCGTATGGTTGCCTTATACTTTCTAGAATTATCACTTTAGAAATGTATTAAAAAAGTTTTTTTCATGAATTTTCTGTTAAGAATATTGAGACTAATAAAAAAAAAAGCAGATTTTAGTAGCAAGCAATTATTTAAGGTTTTTGCTGTATCTCAAGATATAGTTTCAAAATTGATTTTTTTCTCATTTCATGAGTTTGTCTCATTTGTCAATTTTTAGAATCGCTTCAAATGGTGGATATGAAATCTGACCATTTATTCTATGCTACTTTGACAACACCTGAAATCTCTTTTGGTGGTAGCGCTGTTTGCGTATTTTCATTAAGCACGATCAATCAGGTATTTTATGAATGCCTCTTACATGGCAGACTTAACTGTATTAGTAGTCACTAGAGAAACTGATTCCATTGGGATTTATACTCGGATTATGTTTAGGATCAAAAATTCATTGAAGTAATGTAGTAATGTCTAATCGCTATTTCAATTTAAAAGAAGTATTTTATTCCCTATTCACAGCTATTTGATCACGGAGATTTCTTGGAACAGACGTCATCCAATGGTATTTGGGTTACTACGCCATCTGAAAACATACCTGAACATCGTCCTGGAACGGTAAATTTTCGTGTCAAATTGATTCATGCTTTCTCACTAAATTAATATCCTCTTTAGAATTTCTATAATTTTAGTGCTCAACCAATTCAGCTTCCATTCCGGACAGTAGTTTATATTTTGCGCGATCGCATGTGTTGATGGCAGATGCTGTACAAGCTGATCGTCCATTGTTGGTATTACGTGATAAATTGCTGACTCATATTACTGTCGACACAATGGGGACTGTCAGCGTTATTTTTGCATATTCCCCGAGGTTAAATTCTTACTGGAAATGATTCTATTACTTGAAAATTTTAAACCAAAATAGTAATCGATAAATCTTACCTGAAATTTCAATGATATTTTGAGCTACGCGTGGCATGTCCTATGCTTTGCTGCTATAAACTGGAAACACCACATTTGATGAAGCCAGGAAGTTCTACTGGAACTTCTTTTTGAAAAACTTAGCAGTAGAAATTGTGCATCAGGCAATATATGTTGTTTCCAGTTCACAAAAAATGCATAAGGTAGCGCACTGGTTGGAAGAAGCGGACGTGCATTCGAAACTATTAGCTACGTATCATTTGGAGAATACTGGAGCTGTCTTTGATATGACACTGCTAGCAGGCGAATTTATCTATTTATCACGTGAAAACAACGTAGCCCAGTATTCTGTGGCCCAATGCTCGCTTTACTCCGTTTGTTCGCAATGTGCTGCTGACCCATATTGTTCATGGAATACAGCCTTTGGATTCTGTTACAAACGTGAATGGGCTCACTCATTGACAGCCAGGTAAATGATTATGTTGATTATTTCTCGCCATATCCATTTGCTATTGACTATCTTACTAACTTTAAGACTCATTTTTTTATTTAACTGAATTTATGTTCACACAGAATACTAAATTAACTCTAAAGTATGCATCTTATCAAAGATACTGCCTTTCTAATAAGTCTCGTTGTAAAGATGAGTGGCAAATATTTAACGAATTTCATTTTTTCTTCGAATTTCTCATTTCAAAATTTGATCGGAATTTCGATGTTTAGTTCCAAAGACATTGAGAAATGCCAAGGGCATATACGACGGATTACGACCGATGCCCATATTGGAGATACATTACATCTGACGTGTGTAGCGCAGTCAACATGGACTTTCGATTCTGAACTAGTTTGGCCATCTGAAAAGGCCCAGTTGACAACAGAGGGCGGACTTGTAGTTTTTAATGCAAGTGTCATTTAAATTATGAAAAATTTGTTCCTCAAAAATCTAGTTTTTGGAAATATTTCGTTCAATTTTTTACCACAACATGGTCTGTGCTGGAAAACATTCCATATATCTCTAGGTTTCTGCGGCAGATAGTGGTAACTATGAATGCAGTATTAATGAGGAAACTGTTATGGTATATGATGTTACGGTGGATGTTGGTTAGCTTTTATTTTTCAATCGATTTATCATTGGTTTGGGTACTCGTATATCAGCTGCTGTTTTTTGTTGAAATTTGACTTTTTACTGCAAAAATCAGACCAATTTTTTTATTCTAGCCGAATGCGCATTGCCAACTAGTGTAGCTCAGTTCAAGTCAAAGTATCGAGAATGGTGTCAAAAATTTGCCAAATATAAGCACTCTGCTGAGAAATGGCAGTTTTGGTATGACAGAAATGTAAGAATTACTCAGTTTCAAGAATTAATTTGGCGCTGTTTGATATATTTATATTTTAGAGCAAAAAAATTGTAAGTTATCAGTAATGGCCCATCACGGAGTGAAAATCGTTTTTATTAACTAAGTTTATCAAACGTTTATCTGCAAGTAGCTCCCTTGTCAAATTTTTTATAACCATTTGATTCATTAACCCAAGACGACGAATGTGATAAAAATGGTTCTATCCTTCATACCCATTATTTTGACGAGATTGTAGTAGAGCTTTACTTATATATAGATCTTAAAATAAAATTCAACCTTCATTGTTTAAAGAAATTAATTCCAGGGAGACATCTGTTCCAAGAAGTCCACCGATTTAAATCACATTGCCATTGAAGAAACTGATAGATATATATAAATGTAAGGTCAGTTTTGTTTATTTGTAGTGTTTCTCATCCCATCATTGTTTATGATCTCTAAAAAACATCAAAATCTCTTCTTAGTTGACTGAATTAGGTCTGACATGTTTAAAATCGGTTTTCCATGATATGATTTAATAAATTGATACGTATAGCATAAGCTTAGTTTTGTGATTGATTTTTCAAGTATCATGGGCATAGTTTTTTTTTGGTAATTATCATATTTGTATTTCTTTGTTAGTTGGTTGAATTTTTGCTTACATACCTGTTGGTGCAATAAAACAGTTTACTAATTGTTGGCCTGACAACCCGTTTCTAAATTGTGGGTTACACGGCCTTGTTCAGCGTATAGTCCGTTGTCTATACGGCACATCACGTGCAAATGTGTATATTTCGAATATTTTGATAATTTTTTGCTTTGATATAGTTTAAATAAATTCAGCTTCGTTGGAATTTGCTCATTATCTACTAATATTTATATTTTGCGAGATTCTAGCAATGGACGGTGAAGATTTTCAGTAAATTTTACTCTAAATCAGCTGATTTCAAAAGTGCAACTTCCTGGAGCTAATTTCAAACAGCTTTTCAAAACTTTAAACTTTTGGTTTAAATTACATGAGAATTGGCGCATGACTTTTTGTCACTTAAGTAATTCATTTAAAAATTACCATTGGCCTAGAAATTATAGAAAGACTTTGATGTGAACTAATTAAAAATGACCTCAAAAATATGTTATCATTAATTTTATCAACAAAAATAAAGTGTTAATGATAAGGACAGCCTTACATTGTATCATGTTAATAATCACTATC
>JABVXS010000807.1:0-22912 GCA_013365335.1 Madathamugadia hiepei | reverse complement strand
AATAACCAATGTAAATATGAAAAGATGTGTTACGGCTGGTATGATCCTTGTCGTTAATTGTTGTAATTTTGTTGTTGCTGCTCAGCCTCCATGTCGGGAAATAGATAAAGTCTTTTCTGTTAAGAGTTGGCTTTGTCTGTTAGGAAGCATCGAATATGTTGAGTGATATCTGGATACAGATATCAATACTGCTTATCTTCCAGCAGACAGTGTTAGCTTTTTTAATGTAACAGAATGCGCGAGCAGTTGATCGATTTTGTTTTTCAGTTAAAATTAGCAATCTAATTAAAGACAAAGATACTTCTAATTAATTTTTGTAAAAAATTATCTTACGAGAGTTAGGTGCATTTCCATAATGTTGCTTTTGACAACTGTTTGAAACAAATGGATCCATTCATTGCTATTTAAATAAAAAAAAGTCTACAAATAGAAAAACTCTCTTTTAGTTTCAAATTTTAATCTTTAATTTAATTTAAGATTTTCGAAAAGATTTCATTTCGATTTCAATTCTGGTTGAAACTATAAACCAAAAATTCATGCTAGGAAAAAGTTGCAGGAATTCGAGTTCATATGTAAAAGAGCATTCGACACGTTTTGGAGATTATGCGTTATCATCATCGATCAATGATAAGGCACTGACCACAACATCTCGACTTCCTTGGCCTTCTAAAAACTGTTTGTGTTTCTGGAAAATTTAACAAAAGGGTAGTGGTCAGCAGGACATTTCTGTCCAGCTCACCTTTATGGTTCACCTGTACACTGTATTTCAGGCTTATTAGCGCTTAATGGTGTAAACATTGGGGAATGTGTGTTACCATATAAGCTTTGCCATTTACAGTCAGCGATAAAATTTTCAGGCAAATTTTTATGTAAAATGAAATGTAACAATATGACAAGGAAGGGATAGGTGTTGTTTCAGTGCCAAATCGAAGAAATGCAGCATACAGCAAATTTGCAGGAAATGCTCGAGAAAGTACCTTCGCAGCTAATAACAGTGAGATCTCTTTGATCATCTGATTACCCGCCTGTCCAATTTTCCATTTTCTTCAATTACCTTAACTCATCATTGGGTTCTTTCATACTCAGATAAGGACGGAAGGACCGTGAGTTGTTTAAATAAACGTTTTTCTTGAACTGCAAACCACACATCAATGTATTATTAATTCCCGTCTTCTATAAGCAGATGATCTTTCATGTGTATGACAGGAATTACTGCCATAAGAATTCATTCTATCCGTGGTATATTCATTTCTATCTATAAAGTGTTAGTTTATTCGCTGCCATGCTTCTAATATGCTCTAAATTAAGGCTGGATATCGCCTTCATTCTCTGCAACTCTGCCTTATCAGCCAGGAGTACGAAGCACAGTTCCCGTGTTATCATTATCATCATCAGCTTCAACATCACTTCATGACAGGTTTGTCTTAACCTTACATCACAAAAGACCAGCACGTAATAATCATTTCATTGTCACAGTTCGAGCAGCCTAAGCCTGTCATCATTTCTGTGCTGCAGCAATCATGGAATCGCAACGCTCAAAATGGACAGACCGTGGCGTCGTCGCATGGCTGATGCTGCACGTCTGCGAACTGTTCACGGCGACGAGATTGGTAGTGCAGTGCATTCAACACTTGCAACAATACGAGCACGTCGTAGAAGTATATCAAACGGACTCAACTCTTCAAATAATACTGATAATGAGCTGCGAAATTCGCTTAACGCATTAAAGATCTATATAGATGGACAAACTACGGTAATCAACGGAGTAATACCTTTTGAAGAGTGAAAAAAGAATAAATTCCAAAAAGTTTCGATGTTTTCCAGTTGAGGATTTGCAATAAAACCTCAATGGCTGCTTTCTTCATGGATGATATTCGGAAAATCATAAATTTTCTTACTGGCAGAGCAATTACTTTCCACAACATTCATTGATAAATCAATCGTTTTTTTTGTTAATTAATTCTTTGACCTTGCAGCAGCACAAACCCAGTCGTGGTTTCCAACCGAGCTCAGGACGATTTCCAGAATACATGTCAAGGTGAAATTACTTCTTACATAAAGCAGTCCTTGCATAGATCCTTTGCCATAGCAATTAGTATGTGCTTCAAATGCAATTTCAAGGAATCGAACATCTTTTTTAGAAGTTATTCTCCGATTCGACCAACAACGCCTAAGACGAGATTATCTAAATCTAATTCCATTTCCACGTAAGTTTTCTTCTTAATATATATGTATTTACCAAAAATGGCTATTCATAAGTTTGATATTAATTACAGAGATATGTTGTTACCAACGCTATGCTTCTCACGGGAATCTAATGCGAGCAGTGTGAAGGAAAATATTAAATTAGATGTATTAGGTCGAAAGATTTGCAATTCACTGAAATCAGAGAGTGTACCAGAACGTACATCCACCGACTGCTTGCTATCAAGCAAACGGCGAAGTATTTTTAATAAATAATTTCAACAATTAATTATCTGGTTAAATTAATCTGCAAGAATGACTGATAGATGAAAACTACCAAAAGTATCGTTTTAAATTATATCTTAAATTCACATTATTTTAAATTGACAGCATTACGTCGGCAACCAAAGCAATACAAATCAGAAGTGAAATCAGATTCCTCATCTGACACCGAACAACCACCGGCTGAGATGTGTAAACCGAAGTTACGAAGGCGATTGAGGAAGGAAACTGGTGATAAAAGTAAGTAAAATACATGAAATACAGTGCAATACCTTAAACTACCAATAACCATGGGTTCATTCATTACCTGGACTTTTCTCACCAACAAGCCTTATCATCAGTGAACGCCTTGAGCAGTAATGCAATAGTTAGTTATTCTAATTCTTTTAAAAAGGACGAGGAAGAGACATCACCGATCTGACGAAATATCATTTTGTAATTTCAAACTTTCCAAAGTATGAGCAAATTTCTTGGATAACAAATTCCTACATTCTTTCAATGTTTTATGAATTATGATTTTGCATATCAAATATTCTGTAACAAAACAAATTTCATTCAATTTACTATCGTTGTCACTCATTCAGGTTGCTTCATTTAGATATTTTTCCAGCATTTTTTTTTTTTTTATATTTCAACTGTAATAATTGTTACGAAATTACTGGTCTATTGAGGATTCAGTGTATCACAAAGGGTCTTTTGTTCTGGTGCTTATTAAAAGATTAGCATCCGAAGAAGAGGTCAAATCAAGGAAGCTACTTTTGAAATTCTCTTCAGCTACTTCCCTGCGCATTCATCATTTCTGCTCGTAAAATTTCTTCTTTTTAAAGAAAGTTTTTTGATTTGTTTTTTCCAGTAAGAATTTTTTAAAAGAATCTTCTGAACTCATAATTTCTAAGCAAATTCTCATTGATGTTAAAGAGCACAATGAAATGGAATTACTGGCAAGTTCTGTCGGAACAAAAAGTGCATTTGCCATTTGTCATTTCCAATTTATTTTATTTTTTTTGTATTTACTAAATTCAAAAACTTTTTATTATCACAGATCGCAGTCTTTTTATAGTTATTCTATCTCTTCACAACCACTTGAAAATCATCGATTCCATTGCCCAGTAACAGCACATTAATTTTTTTTTTTTTTAATGAGAATTGCAAACTTCGGCACTTTCTGCTAAACTTTCTTTTCTTTCCGTCCACATTTGCTGATCGGAAGCTTTGATGTGTCAGTGGTTGCACATTCATCCGTGTTACAGGTCATGAAAATATCAGCTGACGTTGCTTCTGAAGCTAATGGGACACATCATACTGTGGTTGATGTGGCTCAATCTATTTCTTCAAGTTTATCAATTTTGAAATCACTGCAACTTTCTTTTTCCTCACCTTTATCATTTGCTCATTAGGTTTAACCACTGATTAATCCCCTTGCTGCTTCTTTTCCCATCTACGAGGAACAGCCAGGTAAGGAGTAATTTACATGCTGTTGTTACCTATGCGATTCTCTACAACCAATTTCTATTTTGTTTTCTATGAAACTTATTGCTATTACTTTCTTCTTCACAACAGCCTGAAATTGGCATCATTTGAATTTCTCATCCTTCACTTACTCACCCACTTATTTCAATTTCTCGTCTTAAATAAGTTTTAAAACTCAGTCGAATTATTTACTTTTTTTCCCTTTTATCGGGAGTGAGATTGAAAAGAAAGTTGAAAATAAAATTTTACCTTTTTCCAATCATTACTGTATGATAAGTTAGCTAAGGTGCAGTTAGTTATTTAGCACATGCAGAAAATTTTGCAAGAACTTAATTTAATTAAAAAAACCGAAGCAAAGGTATTGGAAAGGACACATGCTGATATTACAAAATCATTCAGTTTGCCTGTACCTGTTGGTCAGTGTCCACTGTCAGGACTGGTCACATCATCGCATTCATGTTTTATTATAGGTAATAAAAGCATAGCAAAGTGTGAAATACTGTAGTGCTTGTAAATACAGTGGTCGAGGTGCTTTCTCACCTTGTACTACTTCGATTACGACATTCCATTCCTCTTTACACAAACTCCTTACCTTGATTATCTCTAGAAGTTTTGCTTCATTAAAATTCATTATACGATGATTCCATCCATTCGAATGCACATGCGCAGTAAACATGGAAGATTCTGCTGTGCAACAGATTTTAAGTTTCAGAAGCAGTGCCATTTTCGGAATCGAAATCTACAGCACCAGTACCGGGTACATGGAGTGTTCCTGATTGTCATGAAATTAATATCAGTCATAACAAACGATTGCAACGGTTTGTTTCCATTATTTTAAGTTCGAATTTTAATGAATCTTAAATTTTAACTTAGTCTAGAGAATATTCATCCATTGCTGTTGGATGAATATGCCTAGAATATTAACAATTATAAACAAGAAAATTTTCAGGGATGAAACGGGTAGGAATGAAAAAGTTCTTGGTATTATTACCAAAAAGCGAATACTTTGTACATTGCCAGCAATGACGATGTGCGTGCCTGAACGAAAACCTTGTCAACTTGTTGAAATTGCTCAACTTGATTGTGCATTTCAACCACTGAACGGAAACAATAAAAAAGTTTCGTTCAGTCAGAAATATTCCAGGTGTACTTTGCCTTGTAAATTATCCGCTCTATCAACTTTTTAACGAACAAATTTTGATATATGAATGAGTTGTGGAATTTTGAATTATTTTCAAATACAAAATTATCTTCAGTGAGATAATTTGTGGATGACACTGCTGCATAACATCGTTTGCATTTGGCTTCCAAAAGCTTTTCTGAAATTCATACCAAAACGTGGATCAAAATAAAGCATCGAGGCAATAATTTAGGGTAATTGAAATGGATGAGAAATTGTCAGTGTCAACGGCCAAAGTTGATGAAACGTTTACGTTTGGGACGAGAGCAGTGGGATGCACCTTTGAGGTCAAAGTGAAAAGGTCAGTTTGGCTCTTAGCTCGAATGATTAGCATGGTTGATGATAGAGATCCATAATTACATTGATTCCAGGCGACGTGAACCATGTTCACTGACAGTCAAGGAAGCTGTTAAAAGAGTGGTTACTCTTCGAGAAGCAATATTCGCAAGATCTGAACGAAATTCTTGTCGAGCTCAGGTGAGAATAATCATTTGGCCTTGTTCATTAACATACAACAACAAATAAAACATGTCATTTTTATTTCGTTAAATTTGTCCTTCCATTTTTAATCTCAGCAGTACTCTTTGTATTCAGGTGACAGTTGTCATTTTTCCGGTTGCCAATGTGAATATGTCAATCTCCGCATGTCACTGCCCGAAACGTTTCCATGTTACGCATTCTAAACGTTACTCTGCGTAGGTCCTTTGCATTATTTTAATTTTGAAATGAAGTAATTTGAATAAAGGATAACCTTCGATATTTTCCATCCATTATTCTTCACTTTTATTCGAACCTATAGAAATATTGACGTGAAAGAGAATTTTTCAAATTTCAAAAATTCTAATTACAGATAATTTAGATCTGCGGAAAACGTCATTGAACAAGTCTACTACAATGCTGAGGAAAACAAAATGGTACGTGTGCCTGCTTTACTGGAAAATGTTCTTAATTGCTATTGTAATTTCAATTATTTCTGCATCATGCAACCTGTTCGATTACATCTTCTCGTATGGAAAAGAACGGGAAGTGACTGGATCTTCTGTCCGCGAATAAATAATTAATCAATCATTATAATTAATAAACCAAACAATTACGACCATGTTTTCCAATTTTTCGTTTCAAAATTTTTTCTAGTTGTAAGTCGTAGTATCAAAAGAAAAACTGAGCTTCTGATCGCTGCCATCCCAAAAACTTAGCACTGAAGAGGTCATTTATTCAATTGATCTTTGTGTTATTTCATTGTTTCTCATCCACCGAATAGGTTAAAGGCTATGCTCGGATTCAACAAGCATTTATCATTGCAGGCATTATTGGAGAACGATGAGTTCTTGCTGTCTGACCATTTCACACCTGAAAGGTACGACAAATTGAAACGTCTGTCCAGTGAGCCAATGCAACTGAACGCTATGGAATTGTCATCTTCTTTAGCATTTTCCGAATTAATGCGAGCCTGTGCTGGTGAGCTTTAGCTAATTGAATTGAGTAATCGTCAAGTTTCTCAAGGCTTAGTCATACAAGAAAGAATAAGAGAAATTTTGAATTATTTGTTTCACCGGTCAATAATGATGTCATCCAATTTATGACCAATATTGTTTCATATGGTTAGGGATAAAGTTGACAAGAAGTAGGGTCTCAGAGAAAGAACTCAGCAGAGAAAGTAAGTTGGGTTATGGTGTAGCAGCAATGCCAAAAGGATGCAACAATTCCCGTGCAATTTATTGTTGCAGAGATATAAAAAATATCCCATGATGTCGCATCATTCCAGAATTAATGAACTTCAAGCTTAAGAAGCTTTGTGGAGGAATCTGTAGTTAAAAAATATATTACATAAATGAGGTAAGCAAAAGTCAGCGCAATTTAGTTCGGGTACTGGAACCAACCCGTCAAGTACCATACATCACAGCGCCAAGTCGTTCACGTCTGGGTAGTGTCGAAATGGAAACCGTTTCATCCCCAACACGCAAGTACGCGGAACAATTACAACAAACAAATGGATTGAAAAATCCACAACCTTCCAGGTATCAATTCGTCTTCTTCTAGATTCATCTAAATTCTCTCCATTAGATCGTCTGAATTCATTTTCCAACTTTTAGTCTAACGTCTTTAGTCTAACCATAATGCCTCCGGCTGAGTAAGTACAATACGAATGTTTCATTTCAGGTCAGAACGTTCAATGTCGTTGACAAAGCCATCTTTTGATTTTGATGCTCCATTAACTCCATTCGAACAAAACTTGCAGAATCAAGCATTCCAGCTTCGTAAAATAGCCGCTGTTTCCCAGAAGGATATTCCAGTTGTACACGTTTGTTTATAAATTAATCGCTGAAAAAAGAAATGATTGGAAGAAATCTTCGATTCTTCCACATGCCAGGAGAGGAAAATACCAAGAAAAGGGGAGAAACAATAAGGTGGTGAAGAGGAAGAAGTAGGAGAAGTTGCGTTCCTCTTCTGTTATGTTATGGACAAGTTGAGTATTTAGAACAGCTGAGACTTTTGCAACATTTCACAATTTTTCCCGAAGCATTCAATTACAACTAGCTGTGTGCATAGGTCAGGAGCTTTGTTCCTCGAGCTCTTTTACACTTCATTGCTCATTGTTCCAAATTATTCATTTATTAGTTAGTTGGGAGCATCTTTTGTCTAACTAATCTCTCTGATCATTTCAATTTCAATTTTCTCTCGTTTCCTTTTTTTTTTTTTCTATCACAAATCCATCATCTTCCCACCACGTCTTTGTTGTCGAGAATGTTTTTAACTACTTCTCGGTGGAGAGAACGAAGATAACTTCATTAGATGACTTATTGCTTAACTAGCTGATTTTCGAGGTTTTTTTTGATCAACAAATCACGCGATTTATCGGTTGACAAGATTTCATTGCACCACTTTGACATGCTCAAAATGGATCATTCTACAACTAACGTGAACATTTCCCTCTTCCTCCTTTCTTCAACCTGTTCTTCCTTCCATTATTTTTAGTTTTAGTGAGTATGTTTAAAAATGGTTTTATTTTAGGTCCCATTCTTCAGGAAATTAATTAATTGTAGAAGAAGGCAAACAGCAACACACAAACCTGATAAGTAAGTAATCCACACTTTACCTCGCCGTACGCTTACATGAATTTGTGTAACAAAAAGTAATGAAAATATTTTCAGTGTGGGCGAATTCTCAATTTAAGTTGATAGATTGATAGATGAGCAGCTTACTGATTTGTTTGCATGGTTGTTGTTGACATTTCAGTGTTGATTAGGATGTAAAGTTGTAGTAAATAGCCGCCAGCGACACGATCCGATGGGTTGGTGACAAAGGGAAAGTGAGCTATCAACCATTTATTTCCTTTCGTTTATTTTGCATCTACCTTCTTCACTTTCTTCTCCATCTTTTTAGCACTAATTTCATCTTATTCCAATAATGTTATTTGCAAAACAGGCAGGCATTCTTCTTCCTTCCAACCCTTCCATCCCTTTCCCACATCAGAAACTTTTCAGATGACAAAACTATTCTGATGTATTCAACCTATCTTATCGCAGATCACACCTGCAATAACTACTTCAGCTGTTCAAGTCTTTCCAACAACTTACCCTTCCTTCTTTCATTTTATGTAGATATAATTAAATTTCTACAAGTGATTTTGGTAATCATATTACTTAACCGATAAAATCATCATTTCCAACAAGAAATTGCGTAATTAAATTCAATATAAATGTCATATGTTGCTGTTTCCATGAAATGCTTATACCGTTCGTTATATGCAGGAAACACCGTTACATGCAGAGGTGGACATAACGATGCAACTTCCGGTTCATGACCCCAGTCGATATCCATCTGTAGAAGGTTAGTTATTCAGAGATAATCACTAATAATAGTAATGATAAGAAGTAGTAAGGAAGCTTCTCAAGCAGCTGCTTTCTATAAATTCTTCAAATTACACTTGGATAATTGAATATGAAGCTTTCGAAGAATAATAAAATAAATTTTATGAGGCAAAAGCCTTTATGCCTCATAAAATTCCATTGTTATTTTGATTGATTAATTAGAATGGTAATGGGTGGTCAGCTGTTCGACGTGGTGGTAATAACTTTGGTGTATTTCATTCAACATTAATAATACTTCGTTACGTCATTATCTCATGCACCAATATAACTTGAGTAGGATGATTCCTCTTAGAGAATAGGTGTAATCCATGGAGAGATATGAAATAACTACAATTTGAGTAAGGTATGATCTGGGTCAAAGTTTAAATTTTATGGATTCAAATGGTCATAAATTTGAGTAGTGGTAATATGAGTTTAAGCTACCCCTACTTATAGGTTCATCTTTAACGTCCAATTTCACAGCTGCGGTAGCAGCAGCAGCGCAGCCACGACACGAGCGTTATGCGGCACATATACCGGTCACTCGATGTCATCTAGATGGAAGTGGACATCAACCAGCAATTAGCATCGATTGTCATAATAGGTTGGTTTACTTCGATATATGTGGGAGGATGAAAAGAGATTGTTTGTAGAAAAAGAAAATGCTGGAATTTAATTGTAATTAAACCACCAAATTATAAGATTAAAAACAAATTGAAGAGAACATGTATTGTGACAGCATGAAGAAAGATGCTGATAATGGTAGTAATCGGGATGAAAGGTGCATCCGAGGTTTGTCACAGAATTCTAGTAAGATGATTAATAAAGCCATCACGTCTCATACAGTGTACTAAAATGTCGCAGAGAAACAGCGTTAGTTTGTTGGAGAAGACAATGAAGTTTTCTTTTCATTCTGGGTCGAATAATTTAACACACTATAAAAGACTTTTTTTATCAAAATATAAGTCTTTAGTAATTCTCCTCAACCTCTTTGTTTTTCTAATTTGATGATTTCCGTGACAATTGCTTTTTGTGTGAATACCGGCATGAAAGGTACCATCTGATTCCGAGTGGACCATCACTGAAGCAAAACTGGAGTTCTACTACCCAATCTTCTTCTACTCAATCTTCTTCTACCCAATCTTCTTCTACCCAATCTTCTACTACCCAATCCTCTTCTACAATTTTGTTTATGTTCGATGTTTCACTTTTCTTCACTGGACACTTCAATTCTTTGCTGAAAAAAGAAGTTTACAAATTTTGCGAAGCGCTCTTTTTCGGTTATCCTTGTGTTCTTTTTCCTTTTTTTGCTTTCGCTTTATTCATTATCATTTCAATTAATTAAATAATATTTTTGGAATGCTTAAGGGAAAGGTATATTAAATGTTGTGAAATTATTTAATTCTCACCACGTAGCTCCGATGAAAAGAGCTTACCATGCAGTATTCCATAAGACATTTCTGGAGGACCAGTTCCTTTTCTTGTTTACAATTAGCTATTCCAGTTTGCCGAAATAATCAACTACGTTGGTGAAACTTAATTACAACGAATATTTCTCAAAAATCATTGATCACAACGAAATGTGTTACCGTGATTTTCATGTTCGATGGAGTGGAAAATCTTTTCCCTTCAGTAGTATACCAACTGTTATCACCTCTATCATCTGCATCATCTTCATCATCATCATCATCATCACCAAGAGAAATGCCATCTAAATGGCTGCAGTTTTTTTTGTAATCATTGCTGCGCTGCTCTTATCTTTGTCAACTGCTTTTGGGAATTGGTGACATATTGTTTTGCAGTCTGCTTCATCGATTTAAGCAGTAGGACGAAGAGACAACACAGAGACAAACATCTCTCTTTGATAAATAGTCAATTATACTGAAATGGTGGTGGTTGCCCGTTGAAAATAAGTGTAATAACGTTTTTTATTGTTTATTTAAAGTTGGAAAATATTCAAATAAGAAGAATGAATGTTCATTGCAGTGGCTCATTGGAAACAACTGTTCCGCAGTTGGATCAGATGATCGATCAGGCTCGATACAGGCATCATCAGCATAGGAATAAATTTAAAGAAGCTATTAATTATTTGGATCAAATATTCGAAGACTTGAAAAAAGAGGGTGAACAGGTAGTGAGTGATTAGCAATTATTTTCATTTTGACATCATTAAATAATGTGGGAATTTAATTTCTAGGGGCATGACACTGAACATCCACGTGAAATTCCTATTGTACGTAAACGGAAAGGAACTTTAAACAATGGTGCAAACGTGGTAAATGTCGCAATACCACCAATAAATGTACAACAACGCAATGGGTAAAATTAAATTTTCAGCAACCTGCACTACTTTTTCAGTTCAAATAATTTTGTATGTTGCTGTTTCACAAAAAAAATTCATTTAGAGCACAAATTAGAGCATTTCGGGAATAAACATTCATCATCAAGCACTGCTTCCTTCATCCATTCCTCTCATTTCATGTCTAATTAATAATGTTTTGAAATTACAGATGTATCACACTTTCTCTAATTTCGTCACCCTTCAAATATGGAGAAAGAAATAAAATACATTCAGAGTTAAACGTGTAATTTGAACTATTTTAGTAATACTAAACTGTCAATGGTCAACACTGGCCTGAATGGGATGGATTCGTCACAAGTGCATCCTTCAGCTGCAAACAAGCATTCACTCAATACATCAAAGCCTAGGGTAAAATTTATCCATTGGACTTTTTTTTTTTTTGAGAATTTTGAAGCTTGTAAATTTTTGTTGTAAAGGATTGATTCCCAAGGTCAGCATAAACTATTGGATAGTTAAATCTTAGGCCCTTTCGAGTAGCATTTTTTTTTTCAGGTTGCTAACTGCTTCCAAGAAAAAGTTCCTTCGCTTGAGCAAACATCAGATAATACAGAAATTTCGGAGACAATTGTGCTGCCATCGAGAAATCGCAAACTTAAAAGTGAACGGATGGATTTCACTAGCAGATGGCTCACCGGTGATATTAAATCATGGGCTACTGCACAGCCAAAACCTGATTTAATCCTTGGTGGATTAGAAGAGGTAAAATTTGTGGTTCCCTCTTTTGTGTAACAGTTTTATGCCATCATAGCAGCTAAATAATTATTCTTAGACTGATTTTTAATTTACTTGAGAGAAATAAAAAACTACAAACTACAGAGATTTGTACCGGATGGTACGAAATCTCAATTCTTTTCATCTGAGACATCTTCCAAAGATTTCGGATAGCAGATCGTGAACAACAAATTAATATCTTCAATTTTCAGAAAGTGTAACCCTAAAATACTTTTTCGTGATAAGGTCAGCAGTTTTTTCTAGATTTTCATCAACCAAATGTCCCTGAAAAATGTAATAGCCTCACTGAGGTCATCGGTCACCATCCCATTCCATATAAGTTAATGTTTTCATCATTCCTTGCGTGACTGTAAGATGGAAAAAGTAATTGTACGGTGGAAAAAAATCGTCCTTCTATTTACTTTGAAAATTGCAACGAGTGGAATGCAAAAGAAATGTGCGCAATATTGAGAAAACGAAATGTTGGAAATTGCTACTCTTTCAATGGCATTACTTATTCTCCGGAAAAAAATTACAAAAAAATTGCTAAACATGGCTTTTTCACATCAATTAATCATTAATTAACATGCTTGAAAGAAATGGAACGAAGAAAATGGTCGTAGTTCTGGAGGAAAATAAAACTTAAAGCAGATCACTTTTCTTCCTTTCTGTTGTTCTTTGGGTTTTTGAGAAAATTTAGAAACAATCAGCAAGTACCTGGAAAAGATTGCTATTTGTAATGAAGGATAAACAAGGATCTGAAATGACGATGAGCAGTTTAACTAGGCAATTTTTAGGAGATTTGAGAATGCTTTTTTTTTTTTTTAGATGGAACTGATGATTGCTTCAGGACCCTGATGTGGACGAATGTTCGTTAGGAAGTTGTTCAGCGGAAGTAGCAGCAATCAATTCATTAGTTCGCAAAAAGTATAAAACACGAGATGTGCCTGATCTAATACAAAATGTTGGCTTAAAAGGCAAATACGTACGGTAAGTTTCAACCAATTTCTCATTAATTAGTTTAGCAAATTTCATTATTTTCTTCAATAGTTTCGTTCTGTTTCCCTGTTTGCCCAATACGACTTTGTAATTATTTCATCATGGACTTCTTTTCAGACAAGCAAATTCTCATCAAATGAATTCTTCAAAGCAACAATACGATGGTAGCAAATATCAGCAACAGATTGATCCAATTAAACCATTGCCAGTAAAGGTTCAAGTCAATTCCAACTTTCCAACCGGAAGCATTGGCAACTTGAGCAACTTCAGCAGTTTTTCGAGTTCATTTCATGACAACCATCTCTGGTTCGTATTTCTCAACACACTCAGAGGAAAGAGTTAAAATCAAATTAAATGAAATAACAAGTGATAACATTTCTCTGCTAACAACTCTTCATTTTAGGACAAGTAATGATGATATAAATAGTATTAAAATTCCGCTACAAAGGGTTTCATCACACAGTAAGGTATTAGAGCATAGGAACCAAGATTTCGGAGCAGTATCATGGCAATCGACATCTCAGGCAATATTTAGCTTCTTCATATCTTATTTGTCAGTTTTATGCCTCATTTCCGGTTAATCCATCACATAAATTTCAAAAAAATAAAAAGCACTGAACATTAAGGTCGCTCGCACCAGTGCGAAATCAGAAGGACTTCAACTTTCGACACGGAAAACAGGGGCATTTACGCCGGTGCACATACCAAACACTACGACGATCCGTGGATCGGTGACAAGTTTACCGGATTCAACAAGTGTTCGACTTCGACCTCTTCACAGTGTAGATCCCTTGGTAACGATCGATGCATTAGTTGCGGAATTGGAACTCAACACTGACCAGGTGATGGTGACTTCACGCCTTGTTTTCCATTTATTTGTTTCATTATAAAATTGTGAACTGACAAGAATTGGTATTTCATATTTAACAACTAAGGAATCACTATCTCTCACCTGAAATGTGAGAAGCATCTTTATCTGCTCATTGTCATGTTTTTATAGCTAAATTACAACGATATATTTTCAAAATATCATTTTTGAAAACTTTGTTTTTAATTGAACAACCATTTCAGACACCAATAGTTAACAAGCGTCGATCGTTTCCCATTGGAAAAGAATCTTTTGTGGGTCAAGCTGGTCATGGCGAAAAACCAAATAGCGACCAACAGCAACAGACCAATGTCCAATTGACAAAGTATGTTAAGTAGTTTGGTTACGGTAGTTTCTGGATGAATCCGTTCAAAGTAAGCATTTCTCGTTTAATTCGCATAGCTATAGGTCGAAACACAACACTGGTCGGAAGCAAAAACCCGAAAAACTTAGTGATTCCTTTAACGAAATGGCAAATATGCTGCAAAGTGTCATAAGTGATGCCACAGCATCAACCGAATTGTCCAAAGGTCGTAAAAATACCCGTAAGTGTTACAAGTGTGCAATTTAATTCCGTCCAAATCTTCAATAGCAGGAAAAGCTTGCGAAGCTTTAAACATGAATTGTAGATATTGGAGCAAAAAGCAATTCGTTGTTTTCTCCATTTGAAACAATTAATCGGGAAAGATTGAATCCAAGCAAAGTGGAAGCAATGCAGTCCATATTCGAAAACAAACAAAGTAATCATTTTTACCGGTCACTTCCTCTTTTCTCCGTCTCTTTCCAATAGTCTTACAAAATTATTATCATAATTAGCAACAAAAGAATCACTCTCATTTTTCCAAACATTTTTCAATTCGAAGTTGTGACATCAGGAACCGCAATCTTTTGTACTTCAATTCCTGGTGGGAACCGAATAAGAGCATTGTGATGTTTCTCGCAAAGAATGTTGTACTAACAGCTTTCTCCGTATTAGCTTTAGAAATCAATGTTCATAGAAAATAGGAAGTGGAGAATACAAATGAAACTGGTTCATTGTGGTACCATCGAAACTGTGTAATATACTGCATTGTGTTGACCTAATTGATTATAAACTTACTTGATGCCCACTAGTATTCTTGGACGATTGAAATTTGTATTTAACACTTATCAATTTCTTTAAAATATCTCGTGATGGACGGGAGCCTTATTCGAACCATTATGTTATACTTGCTTTTGCGTTTCCGACCTGTTTGATACAACCTGTTTGAAGTGTTTCTGTATTATATTCGTTTTAATCCTCTTTTCAATTAACAACATTTTATAGGTGGAACAATGTGGTGCCGTAAACTTTGTAACGGTAACAATAAAAACATCCAATCGGTTGGAAACAATAAAGATGACGATATTTATTACGAAATCAGTGATTTGATTGGTACACGAAAAGAGGTATGCATGAGGAGTAAACGATATTTGTTGCGGATGGAATTGTAGAATTTTCTAGATTTTGATCAGAGATGAATAAAAAAAGTTTCAGTCCTCTCCTACCTGTGCCAGATCATCAGGTAAGCATTATTCTTCAACGGTTCATCCAACCTCGCAATCGAAGAAATGCCAAACTGCAACAGCTACAACATCGCGAAATGAGATTTTTCCGGCATTTCCAATGACCCACCCACCGTCTGTTCCACCAGGTCAGCATTCCTAAAGAATAGAATTTAATTTAACTCCAAAGAATAAATGGTATTTTTTTAAAGGGCAAGCTATTGGCGAATTACTGATTGGTATGGTTTCTGCAAGACTTTTTCCTAGCCATATTTCAGGTTCCACAAATTCTTCTCAAACAGGTAGTTACTGTTCTTCTGGTTCATCTTTAGGTGCCCACTCATCATACGCTTCACTGAACAACCACAATTCATCGATGCAACATCGAGAAGCAGCGGTACATGAAAAGCAATCAGTTTCTTCTTGGGCAACTAGTTTAGATGAGGAGGACGATGTTTTCTACGACAATATCCAGGTAAGATGGAATATATTCTAATCAAATGATAGATAAGTCGTTGCATATATTTTAGCCACCACGTGCTAATATCACCTGAAAATAATTACATTTTACCATTGCAGACCGATGAGAAGCGTTTTTCAAATGGCAGTGAGGTTGAGAAAGTACAAAGGTTGAATCGTCATACACTGTCAGCAAATGACAGTAAATCATCCGGTTCGATCAAGACAACCAATCGGATTGGTCAATTCTTACGGAAAATCAGTGCATCAAAACCACCTGTCAGTGCTGCCTCATTGGTATCACTTAACAAGGTTAAAAATTTGGAAATACGCTCAATACAATAGAAATAAAAGGGCAAGTATCAGGTTTATTACAGATTTTTTTCAGATTGCTAGTGAAAAAACAAATCCAAATCCATTAATGAAAAGTAACAGTATGAGTTATTGTCAAGGTAAAAAGCCTGTTGTGCATAATACGCTTACCACTGCTTCTTCCGGTATGTTAATTGATGATGCATTTTATTTTTGAAAAATTATCGCTGTATATAAATTGATCTTTTTACCGACAACAAACTTCTTGAAATGCTTTCATAAATGTTCAAATTTTAGCGATGGTGAACAAATGTGTTGGATTAGGTCAACGTTTGAAGCACTCCATATTTGGAAGCAAAAATCGTCTCTGAGTTAGAACTCTGTGCATGAAATGGTTCAAATAGCTAATATCACATGTTTTCAGATTTTTTTTTTTGATTTTTGTTTTTATTGTTGAAATTTGTATGCATTCGTTTTGAAAATGAAACGGTTTCAAATAAGTAATGAAGAGAGTTGTTTTATCAATTGGAGAAATGCCAATCACTTAATATTAATCGTTACCTTTACATGTAGAGGAGAATCATAAGGTTGATGAAGGTGTGAAAACGATTTTTTCCCAAGTCCTATTGTTTTCTTTTTTTTCCTTTTCGTGATGCTTTACGAATATTCAACCGGATCGTTGAATTTCTTCGTAATGGTTCAGGGACGAATATTCTACCCATAGTAGAGCTTCTTCGTCTGTGTCGATGATCAAGGAACGATCGTGCGTGCATAAAACTATGTATTACTGTTTTACTTGAGTGAACGTGAGCCTCAAACTAGGGTAATTAAACCTTTATTAACATAATTATTACATATTGCAACAAACATGATAATGTGAAACGCATTCAAATCATGTACAATAAAATACAATTTAAAAGAGGAGTCCCACAATCCCAACAAAACCAACCGTTAAGTAACTGATATAGCTGAAATGAGGATATATTTACCAGAAAGGTTATTCAAAAGAGTGATGAGGTAGGAGGACCAAAGGTTAGACTTTCCCTGGATATGGTGAGATAAGATGTAAGATATAGTTTTACATGGCGAAAAATGGATAACCATCTTAAACAACATAGATCACAATAACAATCGAACAAAAAGGTAAAATTGTTCGAGCTCGTACAATCGAAGGATTCCTGCATACATTAGACAAAGGAAGACTAAATTCATTAGTGGTAAGCTTTGTATTATTGTGTTTGACTTACTTCATACCGGTGATTGAATCCGTTTCTTAGTAGTACTTCTTGTTCTTGAAGCTATCGGTTCGTTCCTTTGGTATGCTTTCTCCACTGGTATTTCAGGAATTATCGGTTGAAGTTCCGAACCTTCCTCTGTTGTCATTTCCAAGAGATATAGAGCTTTTACCGGTCTATCTAGAAGCTTCCCGTTTAGTATGTTAAACTAGTGCGCTTCTTGTCACTCTGTCTCTCCCCCTTTTGAGTTCTCGTATCCTTGCCAGCTTCCACAGTGCTTGAGGTGTTTCTGGTTCATCTACTAATACAACTTCCCCTTCTCTTGGCTCTCGATCTTCGTTGCTTTTGGGATTTATGTGTTCTTTTTGCATCCTTTCTCTGAGACTCGTTAAATATTCTCTTTTCCAAGTTTCCAGTACACATCGAACACTTTGATTATTCCCAACCACTACTTAATTAATCGTTTTCTGGAGTCATCATTTCTCGTCGTCGTCTGCTGTTGGGATAATCAAGGACGCACCTGAATGTATGAAATCGATCGAGCGTATTATCTTGCAATTGTCGGAGTTAACATGAGTGGATGGATGTTCAGTACACCCTCGATCTCCACGATCAAAGTTATGAATTCTCTATCCCATAACAGTTTTCTTCAATTGCCCTTCTCATGGCCTTCTTGGCCAATCCTATCACTCATTAATAGAATCCACCACTCCATGGAGCTCTCGGTGTTATATTTTCCCAAATTACTCCTTTTTCTGTTAGAAATTTACCAATCTTCAAATATTTTTACTCCATCATAGCCTTGAAGACGACTTGAAACTGGGTTGAATTTCTTTCGTTTATTGCTTTGTTTGGCAAGTGGTACATGTTGAGCGGATTATGCTATATTGTTGCTGAGAAAAGGAGAGAGGTGCGTGAATTCCTACTTCACGTACTTGAGAATTATTTGATCACCAGTTCATGTGAATACTGCGCTTACCGCAGTTTTCGGGCATACCTGGGGAAAGAATACTACTTTTACCATGGGGAAGGATAGACTACGAAAGAACATCGTAATTGAGAACGAAGTCCTCATGGAATGGATCCGATGACATTTCCGATTGGTGGGAGAGTTGTGCAGAAAATTAGTTCTCACATTCACCTGTCAATGCGAGACAAGTTGACTCTTTCTAGAGTTGGAACTTTTTACGACGGAGAGTGGGATTATGAGCTGCACACGTTAGAGCGTTTTTTTATGTTGGATCTACTTTTTGTTGTGCCGAGGATTGGCCCTTAGCCAATCAGCTTTAGGGTATCATAAGTGGTTGTCTTGCATAAAGGAAGACCCGATGAAAGAATCATTTGAATATTCACTGGAGATTCTCCGAACGAGAATATCGCGCCAAGGAAGACTGTCGCTCTTAGTGCTAGTATATATATGATATATTTAATGGTCTGAAATCGACTAGTTGAATGACTAGTGGTGCTTCTTCTTTCGAGGTTTCTACGTGGCCCGAGTATATTTCCTTTTCGTTTTTGGGTGGCTTGTTTCGTCGTCGGGGAATAAAATTTTTGCATAACAACAGTGGGTAACGCAGGTACCAACACGTGACATCAGTCTCCAATGGTGTATTGTTCCACTGATGTTTGTCAGTTCTTCAGTTGCCTGGCCGAGATTGTGTTGCAGTTCTCGGATTGCTTGTTCTTCATCATGTCTTATGTTTTTGAAGACATCTGATGTTATAAATTTTTTTTTTATGACATCTGATGTTATTCGCAAAGAAATTTACGGATGCTATTCCATCAAAAATTGGCTTCGTTGCACAAGTTGCGCTTTGCTGAGAAAAGAAACACAAAGGTAATTTCATGAATCCATCACTATGGCAGCGTTAGATTTTTCCGCTTTCAGCTTCTTAGAGAGCGAAAATTTTGATTCACCTGCAAATGAAGTGAATAGTCAGATATTCCTAACAGAATGTAATCCAATTACTACATAAAATCTGTCTTAAAGATCAAAATCAACTCGCTCACAAAAATATGCCGTATTGCATCTAAAATCAGACTTGTAGGATAATTAAATGGATATGGCGCTGAGTGTTCCGATATAAAAATTCTCTTTACAACAAATAACTTACGCTGCGAGTGAAAGTGACGGCTACCTAAATATACGACTACATCAACCAACGTGTTGCGGTTTTTTGCAGTTACTTCATATAACTTCACTGAAAAATTCACACAGTTAAATTCAATTTTAAGAAATTTAAAATTTCAGCACCTGGAAAATTGATCAGTTTTGGAAAAGAAGTTGAGTATATAAATTATGTGAAAACTGCGCAAACCTTTTTCCTTGGTAGACCAATTCCGCGCAAATTCACTGTCAACTTTTTTATCTGGAAGATCAATCATATTCCCCAAAACAACTATGGGTATCTGAAAAATGAAATATCAAAAAACATTCCAGCATGTAATCATAACGAAAATTTGGCATCTGAAATGATCCAGGCAAAAGTACCATTTGAATTCAACTCAACAAAAAGAAAAATAAGAAATCGTGTAGTTACCTCCTTCTTATCTTTGACGAACTGCTTGTCAATCGTCCTTTTTAATACATCCATTCTATTGAACGATTCATGATCAACAACAGAATATACTAACAAAAACGCATCCGCTACCTGTGTTACAGCGCTTTATTTAGACGGATCGATGTAATAAGGTGTACTATTCATGGAAAAAGGGCAACTAAAAGTGACGACATGGTGAGAGTTGATTCACATAATCTATAAAACATCTGTAACAGAAGCGCAAGCATAATAAGAACTCTGTGTAATTAATGAAAAATTTTCGAAGTAACTGATAGGATGAATGGTATGCATACTTGAACGTAAGCTCGCTTGAGTTCTATCGGGCCGCTGTCACTAACTCCAGCTGTATCGTGAAAAACCACGATTTCTTTTGGTCGATCTCCGTAATTCATCTGCATTTGATATGTGTCTTCAATCGTGGGTACGTAAGGCTAAACTACATATATATCACAACGGAACGAAAAATACTATCAACAAACTTCAATCTCAACTGAATTTAGATGAAGGAAATAAAAAAGAATAATAGACACCAAATGCAAAACTGAGAATTTTAAAAATCATGAAAGACAAAAAAAACCTGATCAGTGATATCGGTGAGACAAGCAAGCTGTTCTAAACAAGCAGTTTTTCCCACTTTCTTCGATCCAGCCACCTGCAAAAAATGATAACTAACAATTTATTATTTTCTCAGCCTTGTATTTTCCCACTGTTTCTCTCTTTGCTGCAAATATATTACCGAAGTTAAAAATGGATGTAGAAAGTGAAATTGTAACATTTCATCAAATTATGACTTTGTTAGCGAATCCCATCGAAACCTTTAAACGGTGCGAAGATATACTTACAAGAACTCGCATAACTTTGCCCATGATTCCACTGTATGTCCCAGTTCTACTTGTTCAATTTTGAACAAAGGCGTCCAATACTTGAGTTTACCTGAAAGTGAATTGACACTTAAGATATTGTCAGTCAATCTACATTAAGAAGTTACCTTCAACATATCACCGGTTAAAACTAGAGTGCAACAAAGATACACAACGAGAGAATCCAGCACATTCCATACTTTCTAAAAAATAAAACCCTGAAACCTTTGCTTCGAAGCCTGTCAGTACAGGTAAGCGTAGCACCCACGTTGTTATCATCATTTTTTTAAAGGTTTGTGTTCGAGTTGCAATTAGCCGTTATTTGCTGGTTACACGGTGTCATAATGGTGAGGTGAGTTCTCGAGATATACCTTTGTACAATACCTGGTAGGAGTTTTCTACACAACATGCCGGTTCATCTACAAAAGCACCTCTATCGTTTTGCTGAAATTTTTTTTTTTGTGTTGAAGAACATCTCTAAAGATTAGGAGAAAGGACCAATGGAATCATCCTGAACAGCAGCAGCAGTAGCCTCGTTTGCCACCCTTTGCCAAAATGATTCTGGATGATCAACGAACGATCGTGCGTGCAGAGAACTATGTATTACTGTTTTACTTGAATGAACGTGAACCTCAAACTTGGGTAATTAAACCTTTATTAACATAATTGTTATATATTGCAACACACATGATAACGTGGAACGCATTCAAATCATGTACAATAAAATACAATTTAAAAGGGGAGACAATCCTGAAAAAACCAACCGCCAACTAACTGATATAGATGAAATGAGGATATCCATTGCCAGAAAGCTTATTCAAAGGAATGATGAAGTGGAAGAACCAAAGGTTAGATTGTCCCTGGATGTGGTGAGATAAGATGTAACATACAATTTTACATGGCTGACAGATTTTACCAGCTATTGGATAGCTTCACATATGATGAAATAATGCGGTTAATCGGTTCCATCCTTTGAGATCGGAGAGTAAAGATATGGTGAGATAAGATGCTTCTGCTTGTGGATGATAGTTTTGTTCTCCCGACACTGATGCGACAGCTCCGACATTGAGGCGCTAACTTCACCATTGTGGTGTTAGCTTTGCCATTTTAGCGACAACACGGTAAAAAATTGTATGATTAATATTTCTGTCACAAAGCAATGTTTGCTAACCGTATTTCGGGGCACTAAACGATCATGCGAATTTGCGTTCTACTGAGTGCTACATGAATAGTGGCTGTGGATAGGTGGATAGCATATTAGCCATTTGAACTCTCAATGACATCAGTGAAACTGTTGCTATTGGGTTCAAATGAATCTGTGGAATAAAACAAGTTCACATCATCCCAAACATTCCATTTGTTTTCATTGAATGTTTGGAGGAGACAACATGTCTTATTAATCATCCACTTTTGTGATAATTTTGAAATCAGATCAGTTTCATTCTAGCGATATTTAATGCAAAGATCTCTGTTACACGCATCACTTTGTGAATGTCCACTTAGAATTAATTAATGAATATTTCTGGTATTCACAGAAAAGATGAACGTTTAGCGGAATCAGAAATATCGCGCAGGGTTAACAAAAGGATGCAACTGAAATATTTAGACCGTATTTTACCTGGCATAGATTCAATTTTTTTTGGCTTAAAAACTGGCAATTAATTTAGCTTAAAAAGGTTGTCCGAGATAGAATAAGTCAGGTGCATTCCTTTGAAAATAAGTTTGTTAATTTATTTATGCAGTTAGCTGAACAATTATAACACTATATCACTGATTACCTGTATTGTCTTATACTGTGCGATCCTCAAAGAGTTTGAATCAGAATCACTCGGAGGATAGAAATCAGCTACATGACTTGTCCCTGCAACTTATTTCATTATTGCCCTATTTATTCTTTTGGAATTGTCTCTATTATCTTGCGAAAGCTGAATTTCTTAATTACATGATAATTTTCACTCATTCATCATCGGCCATCATCAGTTCCATTCTGAACTTTAGCGATTTGATGAATGAAGGATGTGTATAAGACGAATCGCTCAGGAGCGCGCCTCATA
>JABVXS010000806.1:0-22930 GCA_013365335.1 Madathamugadia hiepei | reverse complement strand
CATGTCACAGTTCTGTGCTTCGTTCATAAGCCAGAACTGTGACATGCAGACGACGCTCTACAATAGCGGACCCTACAACCACGTGGGACAAACGCTGAAAGGGAAAAGAACAAGAAAATTATCGTTTCTTCATCAATGATTTCCACTTGAATATTTTTTATAATCAGAAAAAATCGACCAATTCAGCTTCATCACTTAAATTTTTACTCCAAACAAAATCACAGCACAAAATTATTTGGAAATAATTGTGCGGAAAATTATTAAAAAATTAAATAATGTACGCTAACAGACAAATAATACGAAATCTTTCGTCATTTAGCTTCTGAAAATGAAAAAGGGCTTTCCATTTTAATAATCAAATTAAATTCGTTCCCACAAGAAATCAGCATGTGAAGACAAATACACTATTTTATCCCAGAAAAAAGAATAGAAATTATGCGAAAAGTTTGTACTAACACGGAGGACAAAACGACGTACAAACTAACCAAAAACCTCACCATCATCGAGACTTGTGTTACAATCACGCGGACGTTTACGATCATTCAAAACATTTCCAACTCCACTACCGCTAGCTCCACTATTACCACTGCCAGAGCTACTTCGAATGTCGGGTAAACGATCGACTGCAAGCACTTTATACATTTGATTGAATGCAATGAGGCGTAATGCATGCTGTGAACTGGATGTGATATCTTCTCGTTGTTGACTGGTAAGCTCCGCAAGAACATCAACTGACTGCTTCTCACATGGGTCGATGAGTCCAGGTCCAGCTTCAACATTATAAAAACTTGAAGGCTTTGAACTTACTCAAACATTAATTTCTATGGATTTTTCTGATTGAAGTTAACTAATCTTCGAATAATGTCTTTTCCATTGTCACTACCACTCATGATTCCCTACAGCAGAAAAAAATATACCACTGTTCAAAACCTTTAAATGCTTTTGCAACAAGCTCTGATTTTTCATTTTCTGCAATCAACACACGCCATTGTACTGAGTGATAAGTAAGACATACCCGAAAACAAAATACCGGATGCAATAGCTTCGAAAACACGACGAAGAGCATCACCAGGAGATAAAGGAGCACCAAGTGATGACAAAACCTTCTCAACCAGAAGTTCTGTCATCTAAAACGATTTCAACAGGTAAAACAGAACAACAATGAATCATTCAACAAAAAAAGTGGAAACGACTAGTGATCTTCAGACACTCATTATAGTAGACCACAATTTATGGCATTCAAAAAAAATTTTTTCAGAAGGCCATTTTCAAAACGTAAATGGATTTACCCAAGCTCTCAATGGCTGCCATGTTTGTACACGTTGACGAACATCTCGTAAAATGCGTAATGTTATTGCAGCGGATTGTAAGTTCGAACACCTAACCTGAAATATCAGTGGATAAGTTTGCAAAAACGAATACTTGATAATTTTCAGCATTCAAGTGTGAGATGAATTGGTGAATATCTATGGAAACTTCAACCGAATTTTTTCTTGATTGAATGCTGATACGGGTTTATAACCAGAATTTAGACACTTGACATTTTCACTTTTCGTCGTCATATAATGCATACACGTCCTCCTTTCTTATAAATCAAAAACACATGGCTTCCATACAACATAGGATTCCGCGCATGCAAGGTTGACGATATGCACAAAGATTAATGGAAATACATGAGCTACAGCCTTTGTCAAATGTTTTCATTGGAAACAGATGACAATGACCTTACAAACAAAGTCGTGCAGGAACAATTCAAAGGTCGGAAAATTCCCCATAAGCATTGCCAGGTTGTTCAGATTATTCGGCTCACACTCAGACGAATAAGCAGTCAACACTATCGAATAGAACCACATGTCCCTTTTATTTCCCTCTGTTAAATAAAAAAAAAATTTGTAACAGTAGTTTTTCGCGGAATTCCCTTCTACTCTGGGCTAACTAGCAATCCACACAATCGCAAAATTTAGTAACTATTAACTTGCTGCAAGATAGATAATTTTCCAACCCGTTTCGAAAATTACAACACATACCTGGAACCATTTGGCGTGTCTCAGTTCAGCCAACGCTTCCAGGCAAGGGACCTTCGGCAGAGGATCCGTTGGCGGTGCAGCTTTCGCGCCTGCCGCTGCCGTAGCTCCATCACCTTCTGATAAAGAAATGAAAGCAATGAAACAAAAAACGCATTCAAACAAATCAACAAACGATAAATATCCCACAACTTTCAAATCTTACGGGTGGGAATCCCAATTCACTCGGAAAACTCACGTAGGATATTCATAGTCAAAAAAAAACCCGGGATTCTTTTTTTGATCTTTTATAAAAACTACCTAACCTTCATTTTTTCAAAAATACATGTGTTCTTTTCGCTACGTCATACTACTTAATAAGTCTCCCGTTCTGCAAATCGAGTTACCATAAATTTCCTCTTCACTTCCCCAAACATATGTTATATACTTAGATCGGAAAAGTAATGAATTTTGGGGCTAGCTCTACCTTTCGTTGAATGCGTTGGCTACAAAAACGAGCACAAACCTTGCACCTGATGGTTCTCAAGATTAACTGTTCAAATTCAATTAAAAACTTTTCCAAAAAGTACTGAAACTTCATGTCCTAATAATTCAATAATTTCAAATTCAGGTCTGAAAATAGGATTTCTTGCTATTTCACTGATTATAAACATATTGAGAACCACGCAAACTCCAAAAATAAGCTTGATAAGGCAGGCAGATAAAATGGATACAGTGTCAAATCAGACAATAAAAAAAAGTGAAAGAAGCGCTGAGAATGGTAAGCTTTAAGATATAGGATGCGATGGGGTTTCATATCATTATCACTTCTAAATTTGAACCTAAAGATGAATGTTCATAAATAATAAAAGAATGAAGTCATAGTATTCAAAACAATAAATTAAAACTAAATGAGTCAAAACGGGGTCCCTAACCTACACCTGAGCGAGGAAGTCAAAGCTGAATTTGTAAAACCAAACCAAAAAAAAATGCTCGAACGGAATCTAAACAGAAATTACATCCAAATTGAAATGCTAAAGACAGTACCTTCACGAAAGTCACATATTAAACAAGAAATATGTATATGTAACTTGACATTTATATGCAAAAATAACCTCCAGCTGTATGTTCTTCACGAAGTAGAACACATGTTAACACGATACGACAAATCATTTCTGAACTGGAATGTTTCAGCAATAACGCGCTTTCATCTGGCTTCTCAACCACCGTAACCACGTCATTTTCACCTTTCTAGAAAATTATAGAAAAATTCAGCTGAATCTTGGGTACGGAAAGCTATAATTTTTAGATTCTGCGCGACCACATTAGAGTAGATCGATACAATGCAGTTAAATGTGAAATAAGAATATTATAAACACCAGAACCTCACACATCAGCATTTCTTATCATGTCCAACACTAAAATTATGATATAACTTTTATTACCTAGAAATGGTTACATTTTTAACTAGATAGAAAAAAAAGCTAAAACCGAACAAGTGTAGCTATTACCTCAATGAACTGTGACAACAATCTAACCACTTTCGACAACAACGAACGAGTTGGTGGTTGCGAACACAGAACAACCAATTGAACCTGGAAATTGAATCATTTACTCAAGAGTTATTATACTATATCTTCACCAACAAATTATACTATATCTTTACCTGAAAAAATAAATCTAAATGACCGAAACATTTTATTTTAAAATTAAACTGATTTATCAAAGTAAATGACTAAAATTGTCATAAAAGATATCAATACTAATGTAATTAACTCAAAAATTTTAAGATCTAACCACAAGTAATAAATTATACTAAAAACCTAAAAAAATCAAAATAACCTATCAAAAAAATTCTATATGAAATCTAAAAACAACATATTAAAAAAGAAAAAACATATTTACATATGTAATATTATAAAAAAAATCGGTGTATATATTTACGCCATAAAAGATATACTTCACTGTCAGTTTTCAGTAACAAGCCTTTAGCTAAAAGGCCGACGCGCATAACTCCTTTAAGAATGCGATCAGGTTGTTGTACTTCGACAGAATGTGATGAGACTCCCTCCTCTTTTATTTCATCAACAGTATTCACTTCTCTGCAAAAGCAAATTTCATTTAGCTAAGTAACTTAGTACTATGCGAACATGTGCGTCAAACGAAAAAAAACAAAGTGGAAGCAAATAGAATGAAAAAAGTACTCTTGTGCCAAACTGTCCGAAACAGCCTTTAGTGCTTTCTCAGTCGCAGAAACAAGTTTTTCAATTGCTGCTAATTGTGACTCTTCTGGATAGATCTGTAAAAAAGTGGCAAGTGTTCTAGCTATAACTTCATAAAACTATTCACTCAGAAATTAAAAATCCTTGCTGAAATTTTAAATAAATTCTGAAAAATGATTTAGTATGGATGAACAGTTTTACCTACAATAAAAGTGTGCTGTCATAGCTCAAACAATATTAGCGCTTTGCTGTTTTCGATCGATGTCTTCATATTTGAGCATGGTGTACTGGAAAATTTTAGAAAAAAATGAACGAATGGTAGAGACAAACCAAATGATGCTTCGCCATGACATGACGATCTTCTACAGTTTCTGCACGTCTTCCAGGATCCATAACTCCGCACCATGATCGTGCTGTTAATGGCATAAGTAACGGCTGTGGAGCACCCAGTGGACGAGGCCTAAGCTAAATCGGTCAAGAAAAATGCAATGGACTTTCGAAAGAAAAATTGATCAGGCCGCATCTCTGACAAAGTTACTATAAACCGGGAGTTTTTCAAAATGCATCAGCCATACAGCAAAGCAAAAAAAGTAATCCAGTAAAACAATATAAAACATACGGCATAACATGCATTCGTTGAGCGCGCAGCTTCCGTGCTATTTCGTTACGAATTTCACGAGGGACCTGGTTTGGTTTCACCTCGACCACTAAGTTTGGATTTACTTTCATCTAAAAATTATTTTCAATTCAACTATTCATACGCTAGTTACCCACAACGCAGTGATCTAGCACATTAAGCAAAGTTAACCAATAACGAACTTGCAAATGAAAATGCAAAATATCAATGTATAAAGAAACAAAACCTTATATTGCAGTCGATGCTTGCGTCCCTTGATGTGGATGTTTTTAGCATTCGGATCACTAAATTTGCAATCACATAATTTGCAACTGTACTGGATCAGTTTACCAGACGCATTCCTTTCTTCTTCAACATAATCCTCTCCAACTGGCTGTACCTCTTTTTCAGCAGCCAGAGCAGCCTAAATAACAAGAATAGAAATCCCAATTGTTCAAATATATCTCAAAAGTTGAGCTCTACTATAAGCTAGCCTCGACAGCAGCACTTTTTTGACCAGATGCTTCGATTGCTGCTTCAGCGGCATTTGCAGCCTTACGTGCCAGTTCCTGAGCTGTACTTTGTAACTTCTCACCACCAACAAATTTTACAGCCGGCAAACCAATAACCTATAAATAACGCAGTATGAATGGCACAAAACTTAGCTTTTTCTCCGTAAAAGAAAATCTGTTATCTATCCTAAACTTTAGTCACATAACTAAGGATTGTAATTAATTAGTTCATCTATAAAAATCTACTGCGGATATTTAAAAAACAATTGTGGATATGAATTGGTAAAAATGAAAGAAATTACGCGTTTTGTCGGTACGGCAGGACCGCCAACTGTCGAAATCGGAGTACCACTAGTCTGCATCCCTAACTTGTTCGACTTCTCACCAGGAGCAAGCACTGTTGGTGTTTCGGCAACTGGTTTTCCCAATTTTTTCATCAAATTTGCAGTCTAATTTGTACTGATTATTATAAAAGGATGATATTATTATAATAACGATATTCTACATGAATGAGCTCGCAACGTATACAAAAATTTAAACAAGCGATTAAAAAGCATAAAATAAAAATGCACCTTCTGATGTTTACTTCCACGTACGTGAGATTCATAAGTGTCTTTGCCAGTGCAAGTGACGTTACACGTTTCACAGCGAAATGATACACGTGATTTAGACAACGTTTGTCCATCACCTTTTTGCATTGCTTCCTTCTTTTTATGTTTCTGTCCATCCATATGTTCTTTATAGGTCTTAATAATTCATTAAATCGCATATTTAAGCAACCAGAAAAAATGGAATAAACATTTTCCACGTTTTTTATCAAAATAAAATCCAGAATTCTTTTTTGCCTATAATAAAAGCTGTTCATCATAACTAAATCTTATGATCACGTCAAACCACATCACTTCCTATTGTTTTACCTGTGCACCTGCACAACTGATTTTGCACACTTCACAGTAGAACTGTTGCATATCAGTAGATCTTCCTTGCCCAAACCGTTTGCTTGAGAAAGTTCCACGACCTACAATAAATGCTTTGATATCAAAATTGTACCTGATATTTTGTCCTTTACTTACGCTATGCAATTTTCAACACAAATCATGAAAGCTGAACAAAATAACAGTAAGAAACTACTGTTTTTAAATAAAAACAATAAAAATCTAGGGTGATTCATAATATATTGCATGAACTATAGAATATATTCTGTAGTTCATGCATCCTCTACATATTTAGGCCACGAATAAGAATTCATTGGTATCTACAGTGGGAGGCAAAGGAATACAAATGGAGAAACCATATGAAAAATTTAAAGGAAAATTATTCTAGAGAAATAACCGAAATGAGTGCTAAACCGAAACAAGCAAAATTTAAGAATTCCGTGAAAAAAACATTCCTTATATTAACAAGTTTTTTTTAAATCACTTTTAACGTTTCTCGTATTACCTTACCTCTATTTCCAGTGTATCCGCCTCGTCCTGAGATACCGCCACTACCACCACTACCACCACTACCACCACCACCACCACCACCAGTTATTGCGATATTTGAGGAGGTAATTCCAGAAAACGAACTTGAACCACCGTCAAAACTAGCGGTGTTCGATTTTTTTGCACCTCCCATCCATATATTCGCTGCGCCCGCCGCTTTTGATTGCAGATAATTGCTTGCAGCTGCATATACTGCTGCATCATAACTGTTGTAATTAGACGCTGCAGCAAAATAAAAATTGAGACTCAGACTACTCAAATTATAACTATTTTTCAAAAACCGGGAAAAAACAGGAAAATATAAAATAACAAAAATGACTGAATTCTAAATTAAATCAAAAAGAGCTTCAACATGTAATCACTTATTTACTTGGAAATTTTTGAAAAACACTCGAGTTGCTCGCTCCAGTTGTTGATGATGTGTTAGCCGGATGACTGGTTCCTGTTGCACCAATTCGAGTAATACCTACATACGAATTGTTGCTAGTGGAATTAGCTGCAGCTGAAGCAGCAACAGCTGCAGCAGCTGCTGTGCGTAGTGTATTAGTATATTCTAAAACAGAAGCAATTTTCAGACTGTGAATACTACATACATATCTTCAAAAATCTCAAGTAGAATGATTACACCTACGCTTAAACGATAACTATCAGTGAGCAGCAAACTAATATCGCAAAACAAGTATCAGACGACAACAAAGACTCTAGCGAGATGAGTGCACAACTGAAAAAGTTCTAAAAGCGAAGTAAATAGAAAAGGACAAACCTGATAACGAGGTATAAGTGCCACCTGTTGAAGGAACTGAACCGACGGTACTGTATGAACATTCCGTTAGTCGCGTTGCAGTATGCCCTGGATATGCCGTTGCAGATGCATTTACAACACCAGTTGCTGCTGCAGCTTGCAACTGCAAATTACTGTAGTTCTGCAAGTTTCTCAGCATAAGTTTATTTAAAGGAAAAAAAAAACATTGAATAAATTCAGGAGCATTAATTGAATTCTTTTAATAATGAAATACGTGATCTTCCAAATGCAACTTTTGGCACCCTTAATTATGATAAATTTGTATTAAGCACAAAAGGTTTTTCAAATTGAACAATTTTAGATAGAAAAGAACACTTACAACCTGTTGTACTTGTTGTTGTTGCTGGAGAGATGCAACAGCCGCTGCAGTCTGTCCATACTGCGCATACGCAGCTGCAGCCGTAGGATTGGCATATGCAGCGTAGGGTGAAGGATTAGGAGCTGCCGCATTGGAAAAACTATAAAAAGCATTCCACTATGATTGTAACCAGAATCAACTATCATTGAGAAAAATTCCAAGAGAGTCACTTATTACACCACTGTATTGCAATGGTTAAGACTCACAAATTCGTATGTTTCAGATACGATAGACAGTAACACGTGACTCAATGTTGCGATTATATGTGACTGATATGATCTACCCCTAAGACAAGCCATCCTAATCATTTTTTAATTGTCTAAAATTGATATATCTTTCCACGAATAAGTCATCCAAAAAGTTAATTTTTCACCTGGCATAAACACTAGTCGGATTTGTAGCTCCCACAGCAGTGCCAAGTGTGGGAGTATGTGGCGTTGGCTGTGACTGTACCGTTGCATTATAAACTGCAGCAGCTGGTGAAGTTGCATAAGTTGAATTATAACTTCTGAAAATGCAGGACTAGAACATGAGTCATAAACAAGAAAACGAAATGGTAGTAAAAACAGTGTAGATTAATTTTCAGTAAAAATGCTCATTTTCTTTCGAAACCATTTTCTCCACTTAAAAATATTATCAGGAGGTTTGCTTCAATGTTCACTAAAATATTCCAATTTATTTCGGCTTTCATATCTTTCCTACTCATTAGCTTTCCAAAATTATAAACGCACAACATTGCTGGATTTTTGTAATAAAATAGCGGTATATGAATCGTTTACGAAGAAATCTCTGTTTTAATAAGACTAGAATCAAAGTGATACTAAACCGATATATCAAACATACGCAAACCGACGCAGGTATTTAGAAACTACGCACACCCTCACATCAATTCATTTCCAGTTTTGCTCTCATTAATTTCATGACCACATGTCACATCAAAACAAATACCTGTGATTTCAAATACTATTCTACGCGCAAAAGTATGACTTTCGACACTCCAAATAATTCATATTACCAAATTATAAGCCACAAAACTTCGAAATTAACATCCCTCTTTCTACTTTATTAATACTGACTTTGAAAAAAATGAAAAGAAAAACTTGCCCGTATTGACTTTGACCTGTAAAGCTGTACATCCTACAGTTACGAATTCCTCTTTTTCACAAAATGTTGTCTTCTGTGGAACAAAATAAACAATCCTACAATAAATGCAACTGGTGAATTTAAGACAAATTGTGTCGTACAAACATCAACTCAGCATTATTTCTAAATATACCCGGACTTATCTCCCAAGATTCACACCAAACCTCATATTTATAAACATTTACCAACCCTTCAAAATACACTTCTGTTTCACCCCCCAACTTGACGTCGGTGTGAAGAAATCGATACGTCCGATTACCGTAGCTCTAACAGGTAGTACCACCTCCTGCAGCTATAAATCTCAATATCACAACCGGAAAACCGAAACAAGGAATTGCAGCGGTGCCCCCTCGAAATCCCGAATGACTATTCGCAACCAGCATAGGAAGAAATGCTATACGACAAAACCCTATCAGAAGGCAGTCAGGGTGAAACCCACAATTCAGGTTAGCAAGACGCATTACTTCATGGTGAAGAGGAAAATTCATACACAGGGCAAAGCAGCATATTACTGGCTTTGTGAATACGTCACTTGTCTGAGAACTTTTATTTCAATACAATTAACAACCATTGCAAAAACAGTAATGATTTAGAAAACTGCAAATCTCATTTATTTCTTCTCGGCTTTTAATTTTGCCTTCAAAACTCGAGCAACAATTTTTTGTTCTTCGATTAGAAAAGCACGAACAATTCGCTCACGCACAGCCGCCGCTGAGAGGCAACCACCATATGGCCGAGTTACGTGCTTCAGCCGTTTCGTCATTTTTTGCAGCTGACGTGGCCTTGCCGGTTTGATCTGTAAAAGGGGACATGACAAATTTACTAATTCTAGTTTTCGGGTCGTTTCTCCAAAAATTTCCAGTTCTGGATAGATGGATTTAACATTTCGTTGCGCTCTATAATAATTTTGAAAATAAAAAAATGCAACGTGATTCTGCATTGAAAAAATTAGTTTTAATATTTTTCCAAATATGCAAGCACATGATGTATTGAATCTACGATGCTCAAAAAAAAAAAAACCTACTCCTTTTAACTTCACTCCAGTATCGCCACATCGGGCAACAGAACCTTTCTTTTTCCTGTACAGGAAAACCAAACGTCCCCCTGGAGTTTTCGACACCTGCAAAATAAGTTAATTTTGGATTGACAATGGAATACCACCCATATCTCGCAAGACACATAATTTTAAAAAGGGAAAAGAGACGTTCTCGAAAAACGAATTAGTTCGGCTGAATGACCCAAGAAATGAATGACAACACGGTAACAATTATTATTTTAAGATTTGCTTTCAAAAAAGAGAATGGCAGTCTCACGCTAAACTTCTTTATTTGTTCTATGATCTGTCCTACTTGATGTGCCTTCTAGGCCACATCGGGACCCTGTTAGGTTTTAAATTATAAAGCTACCTTAGTTTTATTGGATTTCGTGTTATAGCACAAGCGTCGACGGTACGTCAGTCGCTGAGGCATTTCTCCAATCTAAATTAATTCATTTATCAAGTGCTGGATGGCTGAAATAGGCGACTTCGGCGCAGAACAGTGCCATTTAGTTGAAACACTTTTAATGTAAAACACTTCGACTTCTATTACAAAATTTCAAGTTAAAAATTGTTCATACTACTGCAGAACTGCGTAAGTCACCACGGACAGAAAAAACGCGCAACGCTACCCAACCGCCCAAGTCGTTTTCATTCAGCGTCGAAAAGTTGTATATTAGGACAAGAGAAGTCATTATGAAATACCTACATCGGGGTCACTATGAAACATTGGTATCAATGGTACTGGTAGGAGATAGATTCTTTTCCTGTTGATGGCAGTGCGCAGTATTTCTATAGGACTTATCGAGAATTTATATCAAAGCTTACGATTTTGACAGAAGTTTTTCAAAATTATATGCTTTGACGATGTTTATATGTGGCAAATCGGAGTAATGCATAGAGATGCTGATTTGGACAGAGAAAGACCCAGTTTAAGATTTTGCTTGTCGGGAAGGGTAGTGGTTTTGGGAACAAAAATCTCTGCTATGGTTTTATGAGGAAAATGAACTGTGCTTGAGTAATGACGCAATATTTTAAGGACCCGTAAAATCGTGTGACGACATTTGAAAAGTTAATCCATAATTTGGAACATGGCAAGACAATTGCTGAACTTGCGGTAATCTATTGCCGCGATAGTGTAATGTTATTGTACTCTGTGATCAGTTTTACATGTTGTACTATAGTTGCCTGACTAACGAGGATTTGAGTGACATTTAGTATTTGCAATGGAAGCATCTTTGGATTAGATTCAGGTGACGTTTATTATTTCAGGAAGTGTCGCGATTATGTCCGGCACACATTTTTTAATCGGAATATGTACCAAAGATTACGTCATTTTGGCAGCGGATCGTTCATGCTTCGCGTATGGAGCAATAGTTGTTGCAGATGGTTACTTTTTATTTATCCAGATTTTGTAGATTTGAGTAACTGTCTCATATCAAGTTTGCTTGAAAATGGAAATGAGCTGGATCTGTATTAGTTTGATGGTGTTAGTGATTAATCCATTAAATTTTTTGGCTGCTCCAAATTGTCCTGACTGTGAAGATCTACATAATACATTGGAGTTTATAAGAGTGAAAACTTGACAGATTAGCTTCCACAGAGTTACTCAGACATTAAAACTTTGGATTTGGATCTCAGAAGGATGTGTTACTTGTGACAACATTTTCGATGTTTTTGGAAAATTTTCTAGGAAAATCTTCAAAATATTAGTCTGCGTATATGAAATGTTTTTTCTGATTAGCATGAGGTGTTTATCCATGTTTCATTAAACATTAAATGCGGTATTTGTCGACAGATGAGGAAAAGAAATTCATGTTGGGTGATAAATTAGCAATGATATGCATTGGTGAGGATGGTGACGTTGCTCAGTTTGGAGATTGGTGCAAACGAAATATTCAGCTGTATAAACTTCGATATGGTAAGCAAAGTTAAGTAAAATACATGATCCACCACTTAACGTGCATGGTGTCTTATTTGTAGGAGGATGTTTTCATACATAGGTTACCTTTTTGAGAGTGTAACTGCTTTTTCATGTCAAGCTGTTTCAGTTAACACGTGTGCCAATTACAAGTTTTGTCTGTTATTTCACATTCTAGCTTTTGATCAGTATTATTTCTGATGTCAAGAGCTGAATTTTAGACCAGATTTCCGGAGACGGATTTCTATGTCTTTTTTCCAAATAGAATAAGTTGCAGGTTACGAAATGAGTCCATCCCCAAGTCATCATTGGATTCGTCGAAGTATTGCTGAAGCTCTACGAACGCGAGATTATTACGTAGTTGATACTTTAATTGGTGGTTACGACAGCATTAAAAACAAGGCCTTTCTTGGTTCAGTTGATTATTTGGGTAATGGCATCGCTGACCAGGTCAGTGTAGTATTAGATTTGCCGTACACTTTATTTGCAGTATTGATTTAAAAGTCCATTCTTTCCTAAACGCATTATGATTTCGCCTTCTCTTTTGTAAATCAAGCCGTTCATTATGCGGAATCTTCTGCAACAATTTTTGCATCACACTTGGTCTGAACTATTTTTTTGTGAAATGAATCTTAAAATCTTCAGCCATACATATTTCGTGGATTCAGCGGACGACTTTGTTATGCAATTCTTGATAAAACATATAAGAATGGTTAGTTTTTTGCTTAGTTTTATGATATCCTGGCAATTGTTCCTGTAGTTTTGTTTTGTTTGATGTTATCAGTTATTCAGCTTTAGTGATATCTTGGATTTAGTGGTAATTTGCATAGGGATCTGGCAAAACCGTGCATCCTGGAAGGAGCCAATTTATCATTACGGCTAAATTTAAAAGACATCTGAAGAATTCTTCAGATTCTGTATAAAAATAGCAGTGCCTGAGGTTCTTCGTAGTGTGTCTAATTTAGATATGACCGAAGCCGAAGGAATGGATTTGTTGAAGAGATGTCTGCAAGAATCCAAACGTCGTTTCATCGTTAATCTCCCGGCGTTTGAAGTAAGATTTTCAATTTTGCATATTTCAAACTAATGTTGTGGTCAATCAGAATTTTGGTTCGAAACAAATTTAAGAATGCTGAAAGTCTTGAAGACATGAGGAATAGTGAAAACCGTGCTTACATGTTGGTTTTTTTCATTTTCTGGGTAAAACTTATTTTGCTAAATGTTTGTTTAGGTTATGGTTATTGATAAGAATGGGACACGGCAGTTGGAAGATATCAAAGTTTAAGTGCACTTTCATTTGCCTGTTCATCTTGATTATTTTTTCATAATTACATTCTGTCTATTGACTTGAATAAAGATTATTTAGTATTTCATTTACTTTTCAATATTCTTTTCAAAAGTTTTCTAGTTTTGAGAAATTGGACCTGGAGTGTCCGAAATCATTTACATGCTGTGTTTTGAGAAATTGGACCTGGTAGGCTCAGTTTCAGATTTTTTTTTGAATTGGAAAATTTCTATTGCTCCTCGATTTCATTGTATTTGTCTGCACTTAAATTAATCGTTCTGATCGCGGTTATTAGAATTACTTTTGTAATCTAAATCCGTACAAAATTCCGTTTTCTAGAATCTACAGATGCAGAGCAGGGTGTAAGTGGACATGTTTTCGTAATTGAAATGTCAGGAGTGTTTCTTGCTTTGTTGTAAAATTTGTGGCACAGGCAGGTGCACAGCTACTGCCTGGTTAAGTTTGAATGCAAGATGGAGAATCTGCTAAAAATTGGAGAACCTGGAAAGTATCTAAAATGAAAATGTCGTTTTATCGCACACATTTCAAATTTTCATAAGTATACTCGGTGTCAAGGTATGGACATGGTACTGTTCCGTAATCCCAAAGAAAAGTGACATTAAGGTGATGCAATACAGTGCAGTGTTTTTTGTGATATCACAATTCGCTAATCATTTCAGCAATTTATTTTCAAAATTTGCAGCATAAGTCAAAAAAAAAAATTAGTCGGTTTATATGCACAAAGCAGTGGAAGGCACAATGAAACGAAATATCAGTATTCCGGGAAAGGAAAACTTACTTTATAGATAAGATAAGGTAGGTATTCGTCCTTTGGTTTCATCGTTCTTTCCAAATTAGACTGGCCAGTTGCGTATTGTTCCTCATAGAATTTCTCCAGCTCACATTGCAGCTGTTGTGACGAGCTTTTCCGCGGATAGAACATGGTAATTTGGAATTTGCCACGATCGTATCGTATCAAACTTCCAACGCATGCTCGGAAGACTTTAATGTGAATTAGCACTTCAAACATGTCATCAGCTATCACTTTGAGCCATTGAATGAGCGTTGTATTTTGACATTGTGTGGCTTCTTCAACCTTTCGTCTTTGATGAAGTTTTCTGGCAAATTTATCTTGATCCGATGGATATTCTCGGGCGATAAAACCAATTTTAGCACAATTCTCCCGAAATTCTAAGAAGGCATCCCGGACAATCGCTACCGAATACAGCTTATAATCATTGCCCTCGGCAACAAAGCAACTGGAACATGCCACCACGGATTCATGAAGTGTTTCGTAGACTTCTAACCAGGTGCTGGATGACTGTTGCGGTACAGCTACGTAAATTGACTGGATATATTCCGTATCAATGACTGCTTCCTTAGGCACTATTCGAGTTAAATCCTGAGTGGCCAATGTTTCCTCCGTGATGACATATTCTGTGGCTATTTTCAAATTTTCCTTGTGCGTTGCAACATTTTTCCTCATTTGTTGATCAAGATCGCGGAAATCCTTGTAAAACAGATCACATAAATTAGTTAGTGACAAATATGGCGAATATTTAGCCGTATTCCACGAGAAATTAGTGATACTGTCTCTGTATATTTGCTTTTCGATTACCAAATGTTCCAGCAAATCAACACCTTCTAATCGCAGAACGCTTTCAAAGGTTGAAAGTAAATAATGAAGAAGATTTTCCATCGCATGATCTAGTTGTAATAAGTCTTTTGCTAATTCATGGAGTTCAGCTCCTGAGGCAGTTCGAAATTCCGGAATCGGTATGTTTGAAAAGGTAGTGTGGTTCAGAGCAACAGCTTTCAATTCCAACCAGCTAGCTTCAGCACAATCTTCAATAGGCGCCGAAATGAGGAACATCTCCTAGGGGTGAAATTTGTTTGTTTTGCCTGAAATCTTCAAATTATTTGAATTGAAATCGAAAAGTCATTGCAGGATGCCGATCTTGCCATGTGATCAAGTCAAGTGCATCAAGGATGCCATGCAACTCTGGCTTAAATTTACTGTTTTTGTCAAATTTGGTGCAGTGTCTTCTGGAATTATTATAAATTCCTGGTATTCTGGCAATATACTAAACAAATTTAATTTCAATTTCAATGAAAAAGTGTTTTTCTTGCCTGCAATTTATTGAGTAGCATATATTGATTCGAATTCGAAACTTCCGTTCGCTATCGCCACTTCGTGGAACGTAAGTAGCTGAAAAGGTCATAATTTGAACTATTGATTTAATCAAGAGATCTACTAGCTGATTAAATTTAACAGAGTGAATGGAAAGATTAAATAGGTAAGTAATGGCGGATTTCGAAGTTAAAGCAAATATGGAAAGTTAAAAGGGTGAAGAGAGCAGCAAACTGTAATGAAATATGCCAGCAAGTGGACTGAATAAGTAGTATTAAATGAGACAAAAACAATCCACTGTGCTGAGGGTCACTATGTTTTCTTTCACTCAGCGCTATGAAGGACAGAACTATAAAAGGAAGAGTGACCAATGGCTAACAGGTAGGACCACACCCCTGACAAAAGGTCGAAGAGATAACTGATCTTTGTCGTTCATTTCTCTCTTAAGTCGCTGCACTGTGAAGCATATTTTATGACGTGCATTTGTCTGCTTCAGCTCATCAATTTGATGCTTAATTGAAATTTAATCAAAAATCATAATAAATAAATAAAAGAAACAAACATAAAAACCTTATGCCACTGCAACGAACCGTCCGCTGATATTTCTTTTACTTTCATGTCAGAAGCAGTTCACGCCAATTACTGGGAAAGCAAGTAAGTCAGGTATGTAAAGTAAGAAAGTCGGGTATGTACAGTTGCAGAAAACTTTATAGGCAAATCATAGGTTGTAGTATGGACTGCTTGTGAACACTTCCAGCGTTCAAATTTTTAAGCTTTGTAAGCAAGCATGAAGGGAACAAAACTCTTAAATAAATCTATCCTGTCCGGTCAAATTTTGTGAAGGAAATAAGAAAACTGCAACAGTTACCGTAGTGATCACTGATAATGGATAAGTGGGAAAGGTCAGGAAAACTGCCATCATCAGGCCACCTGTGGTACTCGCGAAATATGATGCACTCCTGATAAATGCTCCTGTTTGCATTGATTTCAAGACTATTTGAGCTTTTGCCGCCTGCAGGAATATATATGGGTTCTTGTGATCGAATCTATCGAGGAAGTTTGTGGACAACTGGGGGCAGTGAATTGAATTTAAGTATACACTACAGAAATTTTATCTCAAAGTGGAAAACATAGATTGTTGAATGGTCGAAACACAGGTCCTATGAACTCGTCAGAAAATAAATAAATTTTCTTTGTTTTGCTTCGTATCTGTTGAAATTTTATTTCTCCAGTAATTGCTCAATTTGCCCGAACTAGCTGAATTGATCGAACATATTTATTTTGAAAACGATGAAACCCATAAAGTATGAAGTGAAAGATCCAATACATAGAAAGCTATTTGAGAAAAAAGCACACATATTCGATAATGCACGTGAAAGGAAGAACAGTGAAAATAAGAAGTAAAAACATTACAACCAATAAGCGACTCGTTTGGATGCTGAGATCTGAAAGATAACATTTGACACACAAAACCCTCATCATTTGACCTGAACAAGAACTTTCTGATCACCAATTCAAAGCACATTTAATAAGAAAAACCAGCAATTAAACAAAAAAACTTGACCTTTTTCACAAAAGCTAAGGAAGTAATCAAACATAAGCAATTCATAAATGCTTGTCAACAAGTCTCGTCTTTAACAGCACAACCGAATCATTGGTCTGTTATCATGACAAGTTTTGCTTAATAGAACATCACTATTTGAACATGGCTAATCTAATTACTTCTGCTACTCTCATTTTCTGAGTAATTAACAAAATGAACTGGAACTAAAATGAGTGTATTTGTTTTTTCGTTCTTAAGTGATGTTCCCGTTACATTCTTTGGATGCTAATTGATAGAAAATGAGGTAAACAGAGTTCAAAGTTCATATTCAGTTTTTCTGTACTCTGAGGAAATGACAGTAAAGACAGAGTAAAGCCTTTTCCATTCTGCACGGCCATCCCGCAAGTACATATTTGAATCGAAGATGGAAAATTGCCTTCAGCTTCAGCAACTTATGTATTATCCGAGCTTCAGGAATTCCTGGTAAAATGCTGGTGCTTCTGCTGACTATCTGAAGAATGCATAAGGTTTTAATCACCGAGCCAAAATGAAATGACATTTTAGGTTCCGCATCAATTCAAATACTCTCAAACTTACGCAATTCAAATATTCCTCATATCTTTGTGCCAATTTCCTAAACAGTTTACCGCCTGCATTCTCTCGCCATCGCATGAAACGTTGAGCAAAAAGGTGTATAGTATCTTTATCACGTCGGATATGGTAGCTATACTCGCCATCGATTGATCTGATATGATCCAAGTAATCTGCTATTTGTGATGGATCACGGAAGAAATCGACGCTTTCTACCAAATCCGAATCATCGTTCTGAACCGGTTGTACACATACCGGCCAAAATTCCTTTAAAAATTTCCAAATGTTTTTCAATTCTCAAAGATGTGAAATATCTTAATTTGCATAGTATAACTGAAATATAAGCGAATCTCGACTTGTTTGATTGGTGATGAGTGATACTTACTTGTCGTGCACGATACTTTCTGATCATTTCCTCAGCTTTCTCCTCGATTTCAGACATTACTCTCAGACAAAATAACACTGCCATGATATTGCAACAAGAACCACTCAATAGTCTTCTCTCTTTCAACCAAATACAATCCAAATCCTGAAATACTTGCGAATAGCCAGTTATCCAGACTGTCGCCACGTGAAGACACACACTAGAATGACTATTTGAGCGAGGCATTGTCTTTTCTCGTATCTTATTAGAACTCATTACTTTAACTCATTCACTACTTATAAAGAGCAAAAGAATTAATAAAATTCTTCCTTTCCATTAGTTTAAAAAAAGTGTCTGAAAAGATAAAATTCAACCTTCTTGATTTTTTTAATTCCGCGACGAAACGAATTCCGTCCAGGACTTCGCATCCAATGTTCCGTTCTTCTCAGATGCTGCCAGATTACTTGTTTGCTGTATGGCAGTAATGGTGATTGCAAGATGAAATAATTTATTAATTGGCGTCGTGGCGAATCTTCATGCATGCAATTCATGTGCCATTGTCCCAAATGTTCAAATTCAGAAGGTTCTCCAGCTTGACAGAGCATGCACTCGTGGTACCACTCGCAACGTACCATACTTTCATCACTTCCAAATTCATCACCATCCGATTTATCGCCACCTTTTAAAGCTTTCATTGCTTGTCAAAAATATCTGAAGAACAACAAATTATCTTTTGGCTCTTCATTTAAATCTGATTTTGGTGTATACTTTCTCGGCAGATATCAGTTGGATACTTACTGAAGTCATTTTGCAAATGTTTTTCTGACATGAAGACCGGCAGGTGTCATGGTACTACTGACCGCAATTTTTCTGAGATACAGATGCTTATTTTGTTTTGCTTAAGCTACTGCCTAAATTAAAAAATGAGCATTGCAAAGAACTTAAGAATCATTTGTAACACTCTGTAGATGATTAAAGGTATCTCTATTCGTCAGGATAAATGCAACTTCACAGTTGGTCAGAGGTCAGAATCATTTTCAGCTCTCATCAAGCTCCTTCCTCATCTCACTACACTCATTAACTCACTGTTCCTATCTGTTGGAGAAAAAGATTCTCACAAACTAAAGAAATGATAGTTTTGAATCCTTCACAGCTAACAGATAATGTTAACAGACATATTGGACTCAGTCTTCTTCAAATGGTGTTTCCAGATTTCAAGTTCTACCTGCTTATCACTCCAGAATAAATTGGGTCTTTCAAGGGGTACAGCGATGACAGGTGTGAAAGAGAACTTGTAGTTCATATTGCTCAAACCTTTATTACTTAGTCAACAAAGTTCAAACACAGCAGTCAGTGTAGGAGTAATTGAATTTGGTGCTGACTATTTGAAATTTGAATATAACTTTTGAATAACCTTGGAGATTAATATGATAGAGGTAAAGCAACGCAGATCTTCGCTAGGTTTGTACATGAAGTATGAATTTGTGATTTGGTTTTGAGTGATTTTTTTTCACATTCTTAAGCATTTAATTCCCCCGAAGTTTCCATTTTACATTGCTAACGTCGAGGACAGTCTTATGAAAAAAAGACAGAAGAACTGATCAATATCTTTCAATTTGGCATGCAAACATTTTCGAAAATCCCTCCCTTCGAAAAGTTGATGGTAAAAGGTCAAAGAAATCTTTGGTCTGGCGACCTCATTTCCGGCATTATACCTACACATACCTTTGCAAACACATACTTCTAGTAGATTTCTTTTCTGGGGTCAAGCTAACATTGCAATTAAAATGTTGAAAGCGAGAGGGCTTGTTTATCACTCTTTCGCACATTTATATTCCCCACCCTGAACCCCATTTATAATAAAAAATCAATTTACCTTTAAATAAATGAAAAAGTAAATGAGCAGGTGAAAGACAATGGACAAAGCAAAAATAAGCAAATTATTTTAAAAATGCCCTTTCACAACAAGTATTAACAATAAGGGACCATTTGGAGTCAAACGGTAATTCTATGTGCAAATCCTAAGAAGTGAGAAATAAGTCCAAAGACCACTGAATTCGTGCTGTTCATGGACAGTAAAATTCGAAAAAAAAGTACAAGCTTAAATAAAAGAATGTGAAAGTTCGTGAAGAACATGTAAAGTTTGATGATTGCACCTGAACGAGCAATTTGTGAAGAATCCAGGAGTGTGGAAGTTCATACTGAAACACAACGACGAATGAAGTAAGAATTCCGTGAGCTACAGCATGTACTTCACTATCACAATACTTTCAGCCTATCAAAATCTCTTTTTCTTCCTTCAAACACATCCTCTATTGTTTTTTCGAACTGTAATCTTTGCCTGTTCATAAATATTTCGCTCTATTTACTTTTTGTTAATGAACTAAACCATGTTGCGGTCATCTGCACAATACACTCTTATTCCTGACCTTTGATGGATCGATGACACGCCGCTTTTCTCATTTGAAGATTACTTTATTGATATCGAAAGAAAGAAATGAAATGACGTGACGTGCAAAAATGATTTCAAAAATTAATTTAATAATGAAAGAATTTAATATTTAAATGAAACAGAACAAACAAAAGTAGATGAGGGAAGGAAGATTTTTGAAAATTACATGTAAAAGCAAGGACTGCCAAATATAACAGTAGAAGTAAAGAGATGGAAAAATTTTTCGATCTGAAGCTGCAGAACAGACATCCAGAAGTCATATCAAATGAAGCACTCAGGATCGATCCTTCCGATGATATTATAGTGTGATGCAGAAATCATTATATATTGCAATCTCTTGCCTTTGATAGAATTTAATGATTTAATGACAGCTGAGGAAAAATAATTAAGAAAAGCATTTTACTGACTATTTTGTGAGTAATTATTACTGAGACTTCCATTTTGACGAACGTTTCGAGAATTTTACAACAAAATAATAAAAATTTACAGTTATGGGCATTGTCGCTGAATAGCGAAGCTAGATCACAAGAGTCATATTAGCGTCACAATGTCCGACTTATGATGGGCTCCTGCCAAGATTAACAGGCACCACAATGTCAACTTTATGATATAATTTCACCCGCCAACTGATCAAGAAGGATGTATCGCAATCTGATTGGCTCACGACAACGGATTCAGGTGTATATAAACAGTGGATTGGAACTCAAAGGAATTGTTGTGATTCTTCACTCAACAGCTCACTCGACAGTTCACCCAGCTTACTACAGGACTCCACGTTTGGAACCAGCTTTATTTCGATTCTGTTTACTGTGAACTGTCATCACTTGTTTACTGTACTCGTACTACTAACCCGTTTTATTGTTTATTATTCTACTCAAATAAAGGTTTAATTACCCAAGTGTGTGGAAGCAATAAACTCTACACGGAAGTAGCCAGATACTCGTACACAACCGTATTAGTACAGATTCAAGAGAATCAGACGAAGAAACTCCACTAGATGGAATATTCATCCCTGAGCTCTTACGTTCAGTATTAGACAAAAAAACTCCACCAGGTGGAATATTCGTCTCTACGAAGAAGTCAACGGTCCGGTTGGATATTCGTAAAACACCTCCACGGAAAAGGACCTTGGATAAAACAAGAAAGAACAATATCGTTTTCACACCAGTATCAGAGGCAGAAGGGCCCAACGAACTGGGCCTACAAAAGGATAGAAGACACCATTGTTCTCACAGGCATTGTAGAGTCGTGGATACTGTTTTACTTTAAATTTTGAAGCACTGATTGGATCAACATTTTCGTTGTATCACAGAAATGAAATAAGAACATTGGCCGTGGATTCTTAAAGTTTTCTTAAACCAGTGGAATCACGATTGACACCTGACCTTCATATTCTTAGCTGAATTAGTTTTTCCTCTCATCTAAGAATTTGCAGAAACCTCCTAGAACTACCATGTACCATGTATCTGATGAAATTACGTCTTCGGTAAGCATTTAAGAAGTATGCAAATGTAATGAGAAAAGCAAATAAAAATGTACAACAGGTTGAAGCTATCAATCCCAATTAGAATACTGATACAACAAAGTCATCTTTCATGGATGAGTCATTTGAGAGCAATATCGGTTCCTTCCTGATGTATCTTAAGAACATAATGCATTCATAACCTGCCTCTTCCGTCCTTTATCATTCAGGTTCACATCAGAATATTTGAATCACTAATAATATTGTGAGAACAATTGACGTTTTCTCTTTGTTGTGGGCCCAGTTATATGAGTCCTTCTGCCTCTGATACTGGTGTGAAAACGATATTGTCCTTCTTTGTTTTGTATCTAAGGTCTTTTTCCTTGGAGGTGTTACGAATATCCAACCGGACCGCTGAACTTCTTCGTAAAGACGAATATTCCACCTGGTGGAGTTTCTTCGTCTAATACTGCTCGTATGAGTTCAGGGACGAATATTCCACCTCGTGGAGTTTCTTCGTCTAATTCTCTTGAATAGGTACTGATACGATTTTACTGGCTACTTCCTTGTAGAGTTTATTGCTCCCACACTCACAAACTCAAACTTGGGTAATTAAACCTTATTTGCGTGAAATAAGAAACAATAAAAAAGTTAGTAGTACGAATACAGTAAATAATGATGACAATACACGTAAAGGGAGTCGAGGGAATGCTGGTTCCAAAGTAGAGTCCTGTAGTAAGCTGGCTGAACTGTCGAGCGAGCTGTTGACTGAAGAATCACAATTTTACACAATCCCATTGAGTTCCAGTCCACTGTTTATATACACCTCAATCCGTTGTCGTAAGCCAATCAGATTGCGACACATACTTCTTGACCAGTTGGCGGTTGAAACTATATCGTAAAGTTGACATTATGGCGCCTGTTGATCCTGACAGGAGCCCATCCTAACTCCGACATTGCGACGCCGATATGACTTTTGTGATCTAGCTTCGCTATTTAGCGACA